>SJYV01041821.1:206915-224243 GCA_006410875.1 Neotragus pygmaeus
TTAATAATTCTTGAATGAACTTATTAATAAAAGTATGATGGTCTTAAAATGTAAGGATTGACACATGACTGATGTATTGGTCTAGCTAATATGTCACCATCATCACTGAGTGAAAATACTGCAGGTTGATTGAAGTATCATCAAAGTAGCTTGTTGAGATGCTACATTTGCTACCTGCACTGCACCTTCCCATCCAATCGCAGCACTTTAGTTTTGCACAGGATGTGTTTCGTCATATTCTGGGTGGAAATTTACAACAAATTATGACTCATGACTCCTAGGGAATGTAGCAGAATCACCTCTTTGCAATGGCCTTTGTGGTAGGGTGTTGTGGTTTAGTCCCTCAGTTGTGTCTGACTCTTTGTGACCCCATGGACTGTAGCCCACCAGGCTCCATGGGATTTCCCAGACAAGAATATTGGAGCAGGTTGTCATTTCCTCCTCCATGAGATCTTCCCCACCCAGGGATTGAACCTGCATCTCCTGCATTGGCAGGTGGATTCTTTACCCTGTGCAACCTAGAAAGACCGTATACTCAAACTGGCAACATAGAACCAATGTTCTTTAATGAAAAGACTTTAAGAAACTTTGAGCTGGAGCATGATACATTAGGCCAAGGTCAGGACTTTCCTAGAAGCACTGGAAGCATTCATTACCCGTTGATCGTTTCTCTGTTCTTTTAGCTCAGAGAATCAGTTCGCTCTCTTCTCTCTGGGACAGTGCTTAAGATCCACAAAGACAGCTCCCCTTTCCTCCGTCAGACTTTTCCATCCATGCTAAACGTCTCCAGATCTATATGCTGTCTTTCATGTGCTGGTCTCTGCATGTCTTTTAGGATTGGGAGATCAGAAGTGAATTAGAATTCTAGGTGCATTTTGTGTGGACAGGGGAAGAGGGGCCCCATTACCTTACATTTAAAGTGAGGTGGACAGCTTGTTTTCCTTTTCTCCAGTCTGAATTATATTATTTAGTTATGGAAAATTTAGCTGCTTGCCAATCATTATCAGCCATGAAATCTGGACCTCTTTTTCTCATGACAAATAAAAACCCTGATTTTTTTTTTTTTTTTTTTCCTTGAGAGCTTAATGGCCTAGAGTATTGTAGGCACAAGGACATTTTGAGGGAGAGGAAAGCAAGTGAATTTCGTGCTTTACACTAAAGCTGTGCTTTTTTTCTGATTTTATTAATGGAAGGTGATTATAGAAAATTTTAATGTCAGGAAGGTTTGAAAACCATTATGCTTCTCTGCAGATCCAAAGCTCTTCTGCTTAATGAGTACTGTGGATGTGCATGGTCTGTCTCTGTCTCTCTCTCACACACACACTCCATATGCAACAGTGGAGAGTTGCCTCTGCTTTCATTTGTCATGTCTTCTACAACTCCTGTATTGCTTTTAGGAGGTGCTCAGCATCTTACAGTACTCAGAAACGCTGACACCAAATACAAAGATGATCCAATTACACTTTCTGCAACTGTATTTCATTCTGCTAATGCTTACAAATTAAGGGCGTCTGTCACTGCTTGCATGAGGCCGCGCGGAGAGTGCCTCCAACCTCATGAATTTTAGAGTGTGTGCTCAAAGGAAACACAGAAACCAATCCAAAGGTAAGCAGCTGACACACAGCTCATAATCCCTGTCTAGCCGGTATGAAAATCTGCCTATGTGGGGAATCAAAACCTAGTCACCAGGACCCTTGGAGTCCTGGGCCGTCAGGGGTGTTACTTAACCAAATTGGAGGCAGGGCTGTCCTGATGTGAAGTATTTAAAGAGGAATCACTTTTCTGGGTTGAAAAACATGCATGTGCTCAGCTCTTTTCAATTAGCACTGTTTTGGCCATTGTCCTTTGCTTTTAAAACTTTCAGCATGTCTGTGGATGCCCTGGTATTCACTGAGATGCTGCGAGGTCAAGATTGTCCCCAGGATACAAATCGGGCTGCAGAGGCTGAGGGGTGACCCAGCCTGTGGGGTCCTCACCTGCTGGATGCTGACAGCATGGAGGAGGGCCTGTGGTGGGTTATCAGCAAAGATGGTCTAGTTGCCCTCATCCCTACACGTGCACTCAAAGGTCAGGGCAGCTTTGACCAATGGAATGTGCTAGAAGGGGTGCCTAGTGAGTCCCATCTGAGGCCAGAGAGGCTGAAGGTTCCACTTCTGCTCTCTTGGAAACCTTGAACCCTGCCTGGGTTTTCCTGAAACTACTGATCCCCATCCCTTTCTGTTAACCCCCCTCCCCACCCCGTCCCCAGCTGAGCCCATTCAACCTTCAGGAAAGTAACATAATAGAGCTCTGGCACTTTAGACGCAGAGTCTAGGAGTGGCTTCTGTCTCTGCCCCTTAGGATCTGTGATCTCGGGCAAATCTCTCAGATTTCCAAAGTCTCAGTGTTCCCATCTCTACAATGGGAATAACAGTGTGTGTCTGTGTGTGTTAAGTCGCTCTAGTCCTGTCCTACTCAGTGTGACCCTATGGACTGTAGCCCACCAGGCTCCTCTGATGGGATCCTCCAGGCAGGAATACTGGAGTGGACAGCCATCTCCGCTTCCAGGGGATCTTCCTGACCCACGGATCGAACCCGAGGCTCTGAAGTCTCCTGCATCGACAGGCAGGCTCTTTACCACTAGCGCTACTTTCGCTGTTCTTGTTCAGTCACTCAGTGGCTCAGTCGTGTGCAACTCTTTGCGATCCCATGGACTACAGCTCGCCAGGCATCCCTGTCCATCACCAACTCTCGGAGCTTGCTCAAACTCATATCCATCGAGTCGGTGATGCCATCCAGCTGTCTCACCTGTCGTCCCGTTCTCCTCCTGCCCTAAGTCTTTCCCAGCATCAGGGTCTTTTCCATCGAGTCAGCTCTTCACATCAGATGGCCCAAGTACTGGAGATTCAGCCTCAGCATCAGTCCTTCCAATGAATACTCAGCGTCGATTTCCTTTAGGATTGGCAACCTCTTTGCCTTGCTGCTAAGTCACTTCATTCGTGTCCGACTCTGTGCGACCCCATAGACGGCAGCCCACCAGGCTCCCCGTCCCTGGGATTCTCCAGGCAAGAACACTGGAATGGGTTGCCATTTCCTTCTCCAATGCGTGAAAGTAAAAAGCGAAAGTGAAGTCGCTCAGTCGTGTCCGATGCTTAGTGACTCCATGGACTGCAGCCTACCAGGCTCCTCTGTCCATGGGATTTTCCAGGCAAGAGTGCTGGAGTGGGGTGCCAGTGCATAAACTATATGAAAAGGCCAAAAAATCACATGGGAAGCCCCTTTTATGTGGACATAGTTTTCAACTCATTTGGGTAAATACCAAGGAGTTTGATTGATGAGTCATGAGTTAAAAGTATGTCAAATTTTATAAAAAAGCTGCCAAACTGTCTTCACAATTGCCTGTACCATTTTGCATTCCCACCAGAAATGAATGCGAGTTCCTGTTGCTCTGCATTCTAACCAGATTTGGTGTGTGATTTAGAGTTTGGCCATTCATAGAGGCATGTAGTGGTATCTCACTACAGTTTTAATCTGCATTTCCCTAGTAACAGAAGATATAGAACATTTATCATATGCTTATTTGCCATCAGTATATCTTCTTTGGTGAGTTGTCTGCTCAGGTTTTTTGCCCATTTTCTAATCAGGTTGTTCATTATCTTATTATTTAATGAAGTCTTTGTATACTGTGGAAAACAGTTTATGTCTTTCTTCAAATATCATATCCCGGTCTGTGGCTTGTCTTTTCATTCTCTTGATATTGCCTTTAGCAGAACAGAAGATTTTGATCTTAGTCAAGTCCAGCTTATCAATAATTTCTCTCATGGATTGTTGTGACTTTGGTGTTTCAGCTGAGGAAGCATCACTATATCTAAGGTCATCTATCTATGTTCTCTCCTGTATTTTCTTCTAGGAATTTTAGTTTTGTGTTTTACATTTAGGTCCATTTTAAGTTAATTTTTATGGCACGTGTAAGATCTTTGTCTAGATTCTTTTTTTTTTTTGACATTTGAATGTCCAGTTATTTCAACATTATTTGTTGAAAAGCTGACTTTGCTCCACTGAATCCCCTTTTATTCTTTGTCAAAGATGCGTTCACCATATTTATATAAGTCTGCTTCTGAGTTCTTCCTGCATTCCCCTGGTCTATGTATGTGCCTCCTCTTTCATCTGACCACATCCTTATGATTACCGTCACTTTATGCTCCTTCTTGAAGCTGGGTAGTGGTTGGTCTTCTGGCTTTATTCCTCTTCCATATTGTATCGGCTATTCTGTGTCTTTTGCATCTCCATGTAAACTTTAGAGGGCTTCCCAAGTGGCACTAGTGGTAAAGAACCCACTGCCAGTGCAGGTAGATCTAAGAGACAGGAGTTTGATCTCTGGGTCAGAAACATCTCCTAGAGGAGGGCATGGCAACCCACTCCAGCATTCTTTCTTGGAGAATCCCATTGACAGAGGAGCCTGGCAGGCTGTCATCCATGGGGTCATACAGAGTCAGACACAACTGAAACAATTTAGCATGCAAGCACATAAACTCTAGAATCAGTTTGTTGGGTGCTATAACGTAACTGCTGGTGCTGCTGCTAAGTTGCTTCAGTCATGTCTGACGCTGTGCAACCCCATAGATGGCAGCCCACCAGGCTCCCCCGTCCCTGGGGTTCTTCAGGCAAGAACACTGGAGTGGGTTGCCACTTCCTTCTCCATGCATGAAAGTGAAAAGTGAAAGTGGAATCGTTCAGTTGTGTCCAACCTTCAGCAACCCCATGGACTGCAACCTACCAGGCTCCTCTGTCCATGGGATTTTCCAGGCAAGAGTACTGGAGTGGGGTGCCATTGCCTTCTCCGATAATGTAACTAACTGATATTTAAAATAAGATTGCATTAAATCTATAAGTCGACTGGAGAAAAACTGACATCTTGAGAATATTTAGTCTTCTTATCCATCAGCATCGATCATCTCTCCACTTATTTGGTTCTCTGATTTATTTCATTAATCTTGTAATTATCCTCATACAGATTTTGTATGTATTTAATTAGATGTATATCTAAATATTTAATTTTTGGTTGTTCATATGAGTGATATTGCATTTTAATACCAAATTCCACTTATTTATTGTTCATATTTATAAAAATGATTGACTTTTGTATATTAATTTTATATTCTACAAAGCTTATTAATGTATAGTTTCAGGAGCTCTTTGTCTTTTCTTTCAGAATTCTACATAGATAATCATATCACATATGAAGAAAGGCAGGTTAATTTCTTGCTTCATGATCTGTATATCCTTGTCTTACTGCATTAGGGAGGACTTCAGTCTGAAGTTGGGAAGGAATTGTAAGAGAGACATCCTTTCCTGGTTGCAGACCTTTGTGGGAAAACTTCTAACTTTTCACCATTAAGTCTGATGATAGCTGTAGGTTCTCTGTAGCTGTTAGAATTGAGTTTTTACCTCTTCTGTGGTTTCCTCTTTGTTAATTTTCTCCCTCCCCAGAAATGCATCTGTTTCTTCCATCTCAGATCTTTAGAAAAAAATTTAGTTAAATTAATTAATTTATTTGTGGCTATGCCAGCACACCTGGGATCTTAGTTCTTTGACCAGGAATTGAACCTCGGCCTCCTGCATTGGAAGTGCAGAGCCTCAAGCAGTGGACTGCTAGGGAAGTCCCCCAAACCTTCCTTCATAGTAAAATCAGCTTGGACTCCCTCTGAAGATTTCCCTACATCAGTACAATGAAACTCTAGCCTTCATGAGACTGAACTGTCCGTCAGTTAGACCTGGTTGGCCCAGCGATCACTGGACTGATGAGCCCGGTGTCCATTCTGAGCCACATTATAAAGCAGGGGGTTGCATTCCTTCAAGCCCACTCACAGTGTACTTACCCATGATGTCCATTTTTACAAATAGAACTCCATTGTGGATAAATGGAACCTCTCGGCTTACCAGAATATTTAATTAATCCAATTACCCATTTCCAATCTATGGAAGATGAATAGAAGGTTTTCTTGTAGTTGAGTCAAGTGTTTTATTTATACAGCCATCTGTTCCCGTAAGGGCAAGCCCCGGGAAGCCTGCACAACTTTGTCACTGCTGCTGGTTTTCTTCAACTCTGGCTATTTGCTTTCAAAGTAATGGAAGCAGAAGCCTGAGCTATAGGAGAAAAAAAAAAAAGAATGGTGAAACCTGTGGCTGTCTCCCTCTGTAACTGTTGGTGTTGTGCGTGTTAAGTTTTTATCACAGAAAGGAAAATGATTTTCAGATATTCATGGGTACCTAAGGAATTAGAGCGCACAGAGAATTTGAAAATACTTTTGCTAGCGCTGTCCTAGTTGAGGCTAAGATGAACCAGCACGTGTCGCCTAGTAATTCATCAACTCAGCACTTTAACATGTTGGGGACAATCTGGGGGTCTGGAAAAGTCAGAACTGGAGTGACATCGCTCAGATCTCGGTTCTCCAGCTCTCTTCTTTTGACTTGCTTTCTTAGTAGTTTTCTTTCTTATTGAAAAAAAATAAATGGAGGGAGTTGGTTTCTCTGAACACATTCTTGCTACATTTTGTTTCCATTTTTTCTTATTTTTACACTTTCCAGGGGGCTACTTTGGTGTTGTCTGGATTTGGGACATCATTGTCAATATGTCTATTTCCAAATGGCCACAGCACAGCGCCACCCCTCCACCATCCGCCCCCAGCACCCTCCCCCACCACTCAGAACAGGCTTTCGGGCCAGTCTCTCAGTCCAGTGGGCACTTTTTCCTGATATGATTAATGAATTATACATGTTTTGTATTTCAGCCATTCCCAAATTCACTCAGCTCTGGGGGGCTCTGTGGACTCAAAATTGGTTTGGTTAATAGCCCGGCAATTTTCTTGAATAGCTCTATGAAAAAACCCCATAAAGGGAAAAAAAAAAAAAAAAAATTTTTTCCTATTAACACTTCAAAAAACCCAATTAATTGACTCAAAGTGCCTCAGGGAGGAGAATCTTTTCCCAATTATAACAAGCTGTGTTTTGAATAGGAATTTAAATCTTATTATTATTATTATTATTTTTTTTTCTGTAGAAACTTGAAGGTGAGGTTGCTCTCCCAGATCCCATATTTCTTTCACAGGCTGAAAATATAAACAAATCCAATGAGATTCATATGCACAGCCTGGAGCATGGGGGACTAGGTCAGAGACTTGGGAGAGGAACGGGGAAAGAGAGGAGGACGGAGAGAAGGAGGAGGGAGAGAAGGGGTTCGGGGAGCGCGAGAGAGAGTCAGAGACCCGCCCACCATCTGCCCCCAGTCCTCTACCAGCGACTTTGCACACTACACCCAGCTTAACTGTAAACCAGCGACTGTGCCATAGAGACTGAAGACTCTTTAAGCCAGGTCCAGTGAGCAGGAAAGAAGGGTCCCCTGTGCATGTTATCCTAAATCTTTGAGCAGGAGGGACCACGAAACTCCTCTGTGGCTTTATCTGCTTTCGCTCACACAGTGAAACGCATTCTACTCAAGGAAACAAAAAACGTGGATGAATCCCACCTAATAAGCCAGCTACTTTGTGGGGGGTGGGGTGGGGGCGGAGATCGGGGAGGGAAATAAAAGGCAGAATTTAGCATGTATTATTTCAAAAGGAGATTTTGCTTTCTGCTTCATTTTTATGTTGAAAAGCAGGGGCGAAAAAAACCACAGGGCACATGCCCCACCCCCATTCCTTGAATTCTGGGCTTTGTGTCTCCCGATTGCTGGGGGATGGACTCCTCGGGGAGAGGACCACAGCTGGTCTGGGTGGGTGAGTTGGCGGGGGCTGCCTGTTAACCCCACAATTGCCAGAGGGCTGAGAGTTCAAGCCAGAAATACAAATCTTGTCAATATCCTTAGAATCAGCTAAAGGTGAGGGCGGTACATGGACACGGTCTATCCAGAATCATTTTTACCTGTGAAATTAATTACATTTCTGTTTCTAAAACCAGTATTTGATTATTATGTAAGACTACAAAAAAACAGGAAAGGCAAGAGAAAAAAGCCCCATAATTCTACTATTCATTGGCAACTGTTATTTATGATGGTTAATGTAATTATCATTGATTATATTTAATAATATAAATAATTTAGGGAACACTGTGCTGGTCCTCCAGAGAGTTAACCTATGCTTCCTACAACTGTTCTAGAATATTTGATTAGTTTCTTCATTTGAACAACAAGGAAACCTTTCACATATTCCTTTCAAGTTCCCTTTTTCTGTGGGTACTTAAGAAGTATACTTGGGTTACATTTGTGCAGTCTTCTTCTCCCACTTGACAATGTGGAAAACTCCATATTTATACAAACCGCATTTTTAAATTACATAACTGTAGAACATCATGAGATACTTAGCCATTTCTCTATTTTTAGATAATTATATATTTGCAGAATTTTTTTTCTCATAAATAAGATAGTACTATGGATATTTTTTGGCACAAAGCTAATTATTCCTTAGGCCAGATTGCCAGAAGTTTGCCAGTCATTAGGCTGTTGAGGCTCTTGACACATATGTCGATTAGTTATGAAGAACAATTATAGCAGGCCACCTCTGCGGGTGTCCAAGGAAATCATGGTCCATGAATAACCTTGCCAGCACTGAGCACAGGCCCTTTGCTCAGGTGATCATGGCATTTCTAAGCCAGGTGCATGCATTTGATTTGCTCCAACCCACCCAGGTTGCAGGAAACTCCCTTAGCTAGTGCAAAAAATTCTGAGGTTTAACTGGTCATTATTTCCCAGAAAGTGCTCTCTGCAAGTTGGGTGACTTTTTTCTATAGTTTTATGTGTTTTAAGCATTGCATTTTAAAATATTCTTATGCATTTCAAGGTAGACAGTGAATGTGTTTTCTGTTCTACAAAAGGGAAACAGACATTGTAAAATGCTTCTTTGATTTACTCCCCCTCTCATCCTAAATGTGGGCATGAACATTTAGGAGTTCATGGCTTACCCACAAGTATCTGTATGATCATTATTTTATTTTCTGGAGGAAAGAAATCTCATTAGGAGTTCATCTATGACAAGGAGAATAACAGATGAAATTTTACATCCATCTTCCTTGTTGAACATTCCAAGGTGGAATGTTGATATTCTGGCAGGTTTGTGGGCACCTAGATATCAGTGTTTAGCCAAAGGTATGCTTGTTTGTGCCAGTAAAGATTCTTGGGAAGCTGTGTGGGTTTGGGGACGCTGTGGTAGATCTGGGGCTTTCGTGGTGGGTCTGAGGAAACTAGTTAGGTTGGGGAGCTAAGATACATTTCTCTTTCTGTAAAGTAAAATTTCAAAGCTAAGTAGCTAATGATTTTGCAAATAAGTTCTCAGAAGGCAAATGAAGGAAGAGAAAGGGAAAACACGCTCTCTCAACATCAGCTTGTGTGTGCGTGTTCAGTCGCTTCAGTTGTGCCCAGCTTTTTGTGATGTTAAAGACTGTAGCTCACCAGGCTCTCCTTCCACAGGATTCTCCAGGCAAGAATACTGGAGTAGATTGCCATGCCCTCCTCCAGGGGATCTTCCCAACCCAGGGATCAAACCTTTGTCTCTTGTGTCTTCTGCATTGTAGGTAGATTCTGTACCCACTGAGTCACCTAGGAATCCCCAACATCAGTTTGTTTGTTAGTTGTTGCTGTTCAAACACTCCGTTGTGTCCAACTCTTTGCCATCCCACGGAGCATAGCACGCTCCCCTGTCCTTCACTATCTCTCTGAGTTTGCCCAAACTCATGTCCATTGAGTCAGTGATGTCATCCAACCTCCTCAACCATCCACATCTCTTAAGTCTCCCGCATTGGCAGGCAGGTTCTTTATCACTAACGCTACTTTTGTTATTGTTCAGTCACTCAGACATGTCCAACTCTTTGTGACCCCATGGACTGCAACACTCCAGGCTTCCCTGTCTTTCACCATCTCCTGGGATTTGCTCAAACTCATGTCCATTGAGTCAGTGATGCCATCCAACCATCTTACTCTCTGTCCTCCCCTTCTCCTCCTGCCTTCAGTCTTTCCCAGCATCAGGGTCTTTTCCACCGAGTTGGCTCTTTGCATCAGGTGGCCAAAATACTAGAGCTTCAGCTTCAGCATCAGTCCTTCCAATGAACATTCAGGGTTGATTCCCTTTAGCATTGACTAGTTTCTTAGTAAAGGTATCTTACTGCCAGGGCTTTGTTTTGTTTGGTTTCTTTCTCTCACAGAACAGCTGGAGCCTTTTTCCCTTTTCTGGATCCTGTTTCGGTAATCCTGGAAGGTTGTTCAGCCCTAGCCCTAAATAATCTATTTCTATTAGAATCAATTTTCTTTAACCTGCTTTGAATATTCTGGATTGTCTTCCAAACTCCAGTCTGATATTTCATTTATCTTGCTGTAAGTATAGAGACAACAGCTTGCTTGAGAATCTGTGTTCCAGTCCCTATGTCAGCAATTCGTTTTTCCTTTGGGGCTTTGGTTTTCTAGATTTTTCCAAACTTGGCCAATCATGTGGGTTGGCTGTTAAAAATACAGCTATAAGACCGTTTTCCAGGAAAAGCTGTTTAGTGATTCTGGACAGGATGTTTGAGCACATGAATCTGTCAGATGATTTCCAAATTTTGGGAACTGCAGACCAAAGAGACTGTGGCATAGCTCTGGTGTGGGCTTCCCCTGGATTTATTAGAGACGCAGAATATTGGGTCCCAACCCCAGACCTACTGAACCAGAAAATGCACTTTTACAGGATCCCAGGTGATTTATAGAACAGGGAATTTCAAGAGGCATGGGGCTAGATGAGCTCTAAATTCTCTTCCATCTCAAAAACACAGTAATTCTGAGCCTTCCTTCCATATTCTGATTCTATTTCCAGCTCTTTTCCTATTCTTTTTTCCCTGATATGCTGAAGAAAAATTTCTCTGTGTTAGGTAGATATTCTATTTGGTGAATTTCCAGTTTGTCTGCAAGAGGTTTTGTATGTCAAGAGGAATTGGGACTCAAGGAGTTAAACACAAAACACATTACCATAAGACAGCTGCCAAGGCATCACATTCTGAAATCTGATAAATGAAAAATGGGCATGGTATCAAATTTAATCACATTTGTATTCAGATGTTGTTGAGAGCAGACACTGATTTATGAACTAGCAACAGACACCAGATTTCCTGCCTATGTTATATACATATGAATGGGTGGACGGATGGATAGATAAACAGACAGTGAAATTATGTTGCAAATTACACAGCACCAGACGTGTTTATAACCTAGATCTCATCAAACTGATATTAAAAAATACTACAGATATAATTTTTTCCTGGGCAGTGGCTGTTGGTTTGCTTTCACCCTGAAAAACAGATTGTTTTCAAAGCATAGTCTTCCTTCAGTGTGTGCAAGGTTGAAAATGCTTCTGCTCTGCTCCGTGGCTGGATATTATTTGTTCATCAAGAATATCCTTGATGAGATGGAAAGGGAGGGGGTGGTGCTCAAACCATTGCTGCCTTCTGTTGCACACACCCCTTCTCCCCCACAACTTCATGAAATGTCCCCAGTGCAAAGAATGGCCACGTACATCTGGGACTCCACTGCTAAGATCGAGGCTTTCAGAGGAGCTGTGTGGTGCTGACCTGGAGGAGGACATGGCAACTCACTCCAGTGTTCTTGTCTGGAAAAATCCCATGGACAGAGGACCCTGGTGGGCAATAGGCCATGTGGTTTGCAAACAGCCAAACGTGACTGAGCACCTGTCAGCAGCAGCAGAGAGGTGCTGAGATTCAAGGGGGGAAACATTCAACTTGGATTAGTAATGAAGAAGTTAAACAACTTCTCAGCCAAGCAACATAGGAAGGCTAGGTTCAGTGTTTCTGTCACTGACAATTTCAAAAAAATAAATTATTTGGATCATAAGACTCTCTACTTTGCAACAGGTCACTGTTCAGTCTCACCAAAGACATCTAGCCCTCTTTGAAGTGATTTCTTGGCCATGCCCTCTGCCTAGGCCTCTACTTTTAGAGAATTATCCTCAAATATGGCAAGTCTGGACGAATATTATTCATCATTCAGTGGTCACATAGATACATTGATTCACTTTCAACACATTTTTTACCAAGACCCTATCTTGTGCTGTGCACAGGAAAAATAGAAGTAAATGACCCCTCAATTGACATTGAAAAAAAAAATCAGGTGAAATGAACTTTTTTCCAGGGCAAGAATAGAAACACAGATGCAGAGAAAGGACATGTGGACACAAGGTAGGGGAAGGAGAGGGTGGGATGAATTGGGAGATTGGCATTGATATATATAAATATCAGAACCAGCTGAACTTCCTGTGTTATATAGTAGGTTCCCACTGAATATCTATTTTACACATGGTAGTGTGTATATATATATATCTCTATATATATATTTATATATGATGACCTAGAGGGATGGGATGGGGTTAGGGTAGGGAGACACAAGAGGAAGTAGATACATGTGTGTACACACACACACACACACACACACACACACACATGGATGTAGCTGACTCATTTCATTGTACCGCAGAAACTAACACAATGTTCTAAAGCAATGTTCTAGACACCAATTATTAAAAAAAGCAGCTTTCTTATCCATTTATCTGCTGATGGACATCTAGGTTGCTTCGATGTCCTGGCTATTATAAACAGTGCTGCGATGAACATTGGGGTACATGTGTCTCTTTCAATTCTGGTTTCCTTGGTGTGTATGCCCAGCAGTGGGATTGCTGGGTCATAGCTCAGGAGCTACAGATAAGTTAGATAAATATAGACAGTTTCAACATAATTAAGAAGAGTAATTGAATTTGGCACAGAGAGCTAGATCAGCCCAGAGAAAAGTGAAAGTGAAAGTGAAATCGCTCTGTCGTGTCCGACTCTTTGCAACCCAGTGGACTGTAGCTTACCATGCTCCTCTGTCCATGGGATTTTCAACACCTAAATCAGACTAGAAGGTGCCAGCCAAGGGTTCCTGGAAGAGGTGGTACCGAGTGGAGTCCCAAAGAACGAGCCATCTCCCACTGATCCTTGAAAAGACAGGAGGGTGGGGATTGCTGGTGGAGAAACACTGAGGGACCAGGCATTCCGAGGGTTGGAAACCATGGAGGTTGGGAGAGCATGGCGGTCAGGGAATAGCAAGCAATTGCGATACAACTCAAGTAACATCGCGCTCTGGCTGCTACGAGACAGGGTGAAAAGACAACAAAGAAACCATTACTACAATGTGACCTAGAGGTGCTCAGATCCACNGGGAGAGCATGGCGGTCAGGGAATAGCAAGCAATTGCGATACAACTCAAGTAACATCGCGCTCTGGCTGCTACGAGACAGGGTGAAAAGACAACAAAGAAACCATTACTACAATGTGACCTAGAGGTGCTCAGATCCACCCTGGTGAGAAAATCACGTTGTCACCACCTGAACAAATGGACAGGTGTGATGGGAAAGCTAAACAATGAGAAGGGTTCAGAGACCCAAGTGCAATGAGGACTTCAACTGACAAAGAGTGATTTGAGAGAAGGACACGAATTTGAGTAGTTTCAGGTCTGGATATGGAAGATAGTCAGGACCAAATGGCTGATGGAGAAAGGATTTTTAAAAAGAGACCACTCTGTGGAATTCTATGTAGGCGATGATGCTCTTTACTGAGAGAACATCCAGAAGAAAGGGGTTGCTTTGTTAATTTGATTTGCTTTGGATGGGAGGAACACAGGATATTCCTTTGCTGTGGGTGGAAGTGACATTAATTGAAACCTCACCTTCCCTAAGGAGCTTGCCCTAACATCTGAGCTAGAAAGCAACCTCCTTCTGTGTGCCTCTAGGAAACAGTGGATATTACCCATTGAGAACCCATTACTACTCTGAACTTGGTTCTGTTTTCGTGTGCTGTCTCTTCTTCTTAATGAAATTATCTCCTCTAAGGGAAGGCCATGCCTTATTCCCTTGCATCATTCACAGAGCCTGAAGCATAGTGCTCCATGTAGAAAATATTGGTCAATGTTTGTTAATTGACTTGTTGGATTTTTTTTTTTTTTCCACTGAACATATTCCGAAGAAGGAGCCAAACCCAGAGTTAGGAAGCCATCTGGCAAAGCCTGTTTGAAAGAACACTGCTTGCCTGTAAATAGCTTAGTGGTGTTCTTAAATCGGCTCACATTTATTGAGTGTATAACTATGTGCCAGGCTTTGTGCTGAACCCTTTACCTGTATATATATAAAGAGATGTGAGTTCGATCCCTGTGAAGGGAAGAACCCTTGGAATGGGAAATGACAACCTGCTCCAGTATTCGTGCCTGGAAAAATCTCAGAGAAAGGAGCCTGGTGGGCTAAAGTCCGTGGGGTTGCAAAAAGTTGGACATGACTGAGCAAATGAACACACATACATATGCATACACACACACACACAAACATACACACGTATGTATAATGTCATCTCATGTCATCTTTAGAATAATCTTGTGACATAAATGCTATGAATATTCCCCCTTTAAAACTAAGAAAAATGAGGCCCAGTAGAGATCAAGCCATTTTTTAGATCAGTGAGTGGCAAACATGAGTCAATCCAGCTTCTAGGTCTACCAACTTCAATGTCCATGAAATCTGCTCCCAGAAGGAAAACACCTAATGCACTCTCTGCCTTCTCTCTCCATCTCTTTTTCTACCATCTGAAAAACTGATACACTAGGACTAGACAAGCGAGGCTTATCTGTGGTTCCCTGTGCAGAGCTGGAGCCAGGAGCAGAGCCTAGATGGGGTGTCATTGTATTTGCTACTCTGCTATGCTGCTTTGAAGACAAATCTATTGAACCAAACTTTTTTACTGGGCAATAGGGATCACAGAAAGAAACTTAAAGCCTGCTATTTGGCTCCAGAAGTAACTCAAACTAGTTTGGGATGCATGACTGAATCTCTATAGTTAAATTCTAGAGTACAGCAGCCCTGGTAAGACCCTTACAGACAACACCCTGTACGATGGACAGTTTGACACAGTGGGTATTTGTGCTTTAGAAAATATGGGAAGGTTGTGATTCTTTCTTCAGATGAGCAGAGCCTAATTCTCTCTGAATCCTCACAGAGCCAGATTTCAGCCACATACCACCTATTAATATGTGGTTGTTAATAGATATTTTAGCAACTAACGTTGTCAGTAGTGGCTGGTGTGAGTGTGTGAATTAGTGCAAGTTCCACTGCTATTGTTACTCAAGCTGGGGCTGGATGACCGGATTGATAAAATACAAAAAAGAACTGCTGTATCAAGATGTAGACTGTGAGGAGTTTGGGCAGGTCGACCCCTTCAGCATTGTGTTCTTGATTCTTTCTAAGTGTCTGACTGGTTGCTACCAAGCCTAACCACTTAATTCATAATTTTTCTCCAAGATGGTTCTTGCATGCATGAACCAGCTGCCTATGGTATATGGATTGGGGAAACATTTTCCATTTCACTTGGCCCTAGATTTGAGCCTCACATGATTTTCAGGCCTTTGGTATCATGGTCAGGACTACATGCCTATCTATAAAGGGAAGGTACAGAGTCACTCTAGAGATTAGAGCATAAAATTAGTAGCTTTGTACTCCAAGATGTTTCTTCTTTCCACTGAAGAAAGTAAGTTAGGATTAGAATGTCACAACACTGCCACATATCCTCAAACTTTAAGGTATACTGTGTACAACAATTCAGGTCCTTTTAGGATATTTTACTATTCGTAAAGCCTGTGAGAAGACAAATCTGCCTTAAAACCCTCCTAATCATTAGAGACGGTTCACAGTCTTTATTGCTGACTCAGTTTCAGGTCACTGAAAGTCGAGCTTGGGTGAAGCAAGAGTGAAAATTCATTCCTGCCATTCCTGGTACCAACTATAATTGCAGCAGTCAAGTCAAGACTTTAAGATGTGTCTACAAGATCTGTGGGCACAGAGGAGTTGGATTTCCTGTTGGATTCAGCTCTGAATGTGGCGCTCATGGGCTGGGGTGATGAGGCAGGGGGCACAGACAGCAGATGACATTATGAGGTCAAACTCGGAAGTCCGATCTTTGGGTCTGAAATCCAAGTCTGCCCACTCACTCCTGTGACTTTGGGCAAGTCATTTTGTTCCTGCTTGACTCAGACTGGAAGCAAAATGCCTAATTGGCTGAAATAACCCTAAAATATTTCCTAAATTTATTCTGAGAATTAAGTGAGCCAGTACTCTCAAAGCTTTTAAGTCAGAGCTTGGCCTTAAAAATGAGCACTCAGTCAATGTGAGTTTTCATTCCAATAGCAATTACAATCATTATTCCTGGAAGTAGAAATAAGGGGAAAATCATTAAAACAGGAGGAAAGGAAGGGGGAAAAAAAAAAAAAAAGAACCGTAAGAGGAATCAGAGAGATTTGAAGGAAGAAGTGAGAATGTTTGGGAGACATTAGTTTTACTCTGGATTGCTGTCTAAACCAGACTGTAGGTTCTTGAGATGATGCTGTTCATACTGGTCAGGATTCGTCTGCTCTCAGCTCGTGATAAAATGCAGAGGATGCAGGGCTGGTTGATGTGTAGAGCTCCAGCTGAAGCCAAGGTCATGGTGTGCTGATCTTGAAGTTCCTAAAGTTGAACTTGATTCCTCACATTCCATGCAGAGGCCCCTGAGTGTGGAGCTTTGGTCTTCTAAATGCAGTCCCTGTTTTGATGAGACTCCACCATCTGCCTGTGTGGCAGAGCTTCCAATTACAACTACATCATCCTACAGGCTCCCTTCGGTGTGCTCACAGCAAACCCTGCTCTCTTGGAATTTAAGATCCCTCTTCCGAAATATCAGAGGAGGGGAAGTCTAGGGGCCCTAGGAGGGTTGTTGGCAGAAACAATACTCCATCTCAGACCAGACTTCTGAAAATTTCTTCCTCAGTTCAGAATTGGACATTAAGATTGTATCTGAACTAGCAAAACACCGTTTATATAAGTTTCTTGCCATCATTTTCTTCAATATACTACAGATACCCCAGACTCGACATCTGAAGACTTCAGCTGAACAATAATAGCCTATGGGAAGATACAGCATAGCTGCTGTGGGGAGCAGGTGGTGACTCTTGCTGCTGTGGCCTTAGGCACACATGTCCTTGCACAGAACTCCAACACAGCTTCTCAGATGAGATCACCTCATCCTCCAGTTCCAACCCTCTCTGTTGTCAGCCACGGACTGTACTTCATAGACTTGCAGTGAGCATCATTCACTTCTGATTTCTCAGCCTCTGCTAGAGAAACTGACATGTAAGAGGCTCTGTAAATAACACGAAAAGAAAAAATTAAAGCCGATTTAGTTTGCTTCCATATCTTGGCTATTGTAAATAGTACTGCAATAAATAGTAGGGTTCAGTTCAGTTCATTTCAGTCGCTCAGTTGTGTC
>SJYV01041824.1:0-11351 GCA_006410875.1 Neotragus pygmaeus
TTTGAGCATTCTTTGGCATTACCTTTCTTTGGGATTGGAATGAAAACTGACCTTTTCCAGTCCTGTGGCCACTGCTGAGTTTTCCAAATTTGCTGGCATATTGAGTGCAGCACTCTCACAGCATCATCTTTCAAGATTTGAAATAGCTCAACTGGAATTCCATCACCTCCCCTAGCTTTGTTTGTAGCGATGCTTTCTAAGGCCCACTTAACTTCACATTCCAGGATGTCTGGCTCTATATTAGTGATTACACCATCATGATTATCTGGGTCTTGAAGAACTTTTTTGTACAGTTCTTCTGTGTATTCTTGCCACCTCTTCTTAATATCTTCTGCTTCTGTTAGGTCCAGACCATTTCTGTCCTTTATCAAGCCCATCTTTGCATGAAATGTTCCCCTGGTACCTCTAATTTTCTTGAAGAGATCTCTAGTCTTTCCCATTCTGTTCTTTCCTTCTGTTTCTTTGCATCGATTGCTGAAGAAGACTTTCTTATCTCTTGTTGCTATTCTCTGGAACTCTGCATTCAGATTGGAGAAGACAATGGCAACCCACTCCAATACTCTTGCCTGGAAAATCCAATGGATGAAGGAGCCTGTTGGGCTGCTTATATCTTTCCTTTTCTCCTTTGCTTTTCATTTCTCTTCTTTTCACAGCTATTTGAAGGCCTCCCCAGACAGCCATTTTGCTTTTTTGTTTTTCTTTTCCATGGGGATGATCTTGATCCCTGTCTCCTGTACAATGTCATGAAGCTCATTCCATAGTTCACCAGGCACTCTATCTATCAGATCTAGGCCCTTAAATCTATTTCTCACTTCCACTATATACTCATAAGGGATTTGATTTAGGTCACAGCACAACCCAGCACACTAACCATAGGTGGCTGCGACCCGGCGCACTAAGCACGGCCGAGAGGAGTTACCTCTTATCCCATGTCAGGGGAAGTGGCTGAGAGTGCCAGGCTGCCATGGCTCAGGAACGGCTGAGAGGAGCTACCCAAGTCCGAGGTCAGGGGTGGCGGCCGAGAGGAGCTACCCCATGGCTGAGGTCAGGGGCAGCCGAGAAAAGCCACCTCACACCCAAGGACAGGGGCAGTGACCCAGGAGTATCAACCCAAGGAGCCGTAGCTGTGCAGGCCTAGGAGGGCCTAGAGGAGCTATCCCACTTTGAAAGTCAGGAAGGGCGGCGGTAAGGAGATACCCCTCATCCAAGGTAAGGAGCAGCGGCTGTGCTTTGCTGGAGCAGCCATGAAGAGATACCTCATGCCCAAGGTAAAAGAAACCCAAGTAAGACAGTAGGTGTTGCAAGAGGGCATCAGGGGGCAGACACACTGAAACCATACTCAGAAAACTAGTCAATCTAATCACACGACGACCACAGCCTTGTCTAACTCAATGAAACTAAGCCATGCTTGCGGGGCAACCCAAGACAGGCGGGTCATGGTGGAGAGGTCTGAAAGAATGTGGTCCACTGGAGAAGGGAATGCAAATCACTTCAGTATTCTTGCCTTGAGAACACCATGAACAGTATGAAAAGGCAAAGTGATAGGATACTGAAAGAACTCCTCAGGTCAGTAGGTGCCCAATATGTTACTGGGGATCTTTGGAAAAATAACTCCAGAAAGAATGAAGTGATGGAGCCAAAGCAGAAACATACCCCACTGTGGATGTGACTGGTGATAGAAGCAAGGTCCGATGCTGTAAAGAGCAATATTGCATAGGAATCTGGAATGTCAGGTCCATGAATCAAGGCAAATTGGAAGTGGTCAAACAAGAGATGGCAAGGGTGAACATCGACATTCTAGGAATCAGCAAGCTAAAATGGACTGGAATGGGTGAATTTAACTCAGATGACCATTATATCTACTACTGTGGGCAGGAATCCCTCAGAAGAAATGGAGTAGCCATCATGGTAAAAAAAAAGAGTCCGAAATGCAGTACTTGGATGCAGTCTCAAAAATGACAGAATGATCTCTGTTCGTCTCCAAGGCAAACCATTCAATATCACAGTTATCCAAGTCTATGCCCCAACCAGTAACGCTGAAGAAGCTGAAGTTGAACAGTTTTATGAAGACCTGCAAGACCTTTTAGAACTAACACCCAAAAAAGATGTTCTTTTCATTGTAGGGGACTGGAATGCAAAAGTAGGAAGCCAAGAAACACCTGGAGTAACAGGCAAATTTGGCCATGGAATGCGGAATGAAGCAGGGCAAAGACTAATAGAGTTTTTGCCAAGAAAAACCATTGGTCATAGCAAACACCCTCTTCTAACAACACAAGAGAAGACTCTACACATGGACATTACCAGATGGTCAACACCAAAATCAGATTGATTATATTCTCTGCAGCCAAAGATGGAGAAGCTCTATAAAGTCGACAAAAAGAAGACAAGGAGCTGACTGTGGCTCAGATCATGAACTCCTTATTACCAAATTCAGACTTAAATTGAAGAAAGTAGGGAAAACTGCTAGACCATTCAGGTATAACCTAAATCTTCTCCAACACCACAGTTCAAAAGCATTGATTCTTTGTTGTTCAGCCTTCTTTAAGTTCCAAGTCTCACATCTGTTCATTACTACTGAAAAAAATCATAGCTTTGACTATACGAAATTTTATCAGCAAAGTGATGTCTTTGCTTTTTAATACATTGTATAGGTTTGTCATATCTTCCCTTAAAAGAGCAAGCGTCCTTTGATTTCAAGTTTCAGTCACCAGCCAGTGATTTTGGAGCCCCCCAAAATAAAATCTGTCACTGCTTTCACTTTTTCCCCTTTTGTTTGCATGAAGTTTGGGATCAGATGCCTTGATCTGAGTTTTTTGAATGTTAAGTTTCAAGTCAACTTTTTCATCTTCTCCTTCACTTTCATCAAGAAGTGCTTTAGTTCCTCTTTATGTTCTGCCATTGGAGTGGTATCATCTGCATATATGAAGTTGTTGATATTTCTACCAGCAAAGTTGATTCCAACTTGTGATTCATCCAGCCCTCCATTTTGTATTATGTACTCTGCACAGAAGTTCAATAACAGGGTGACATTATACAGCCTTGTACTCCTTTCCCAATTCTGAACTAGTTCATTTTTCCATGTCCAATTCTAACTGTTTGCTTCTTGACCTGCATACAGGTTTATCAGGAGTCAGGTCAGATGGTCTTGTATTCCCATCTCTTTAAGAATTTTTCAGTTTGTTGTGATCCACAGAGTCAAAGGCTTTAGAGTAGTTAATGAAGCAGAAGTAAATATTTTCGTAAATTCCCTTTCATTTTCTATGATCCAGCAGATGTTTGCAATTTAATATCTGAGTTCTTCTCCCTTTTCTAACCAAGCTTGTACATCTGGAAGTTCTTGATTCATGTATTGCTGAAGCCTAGTTGAAAAACCTTGAGCATAACCTTACTAGCATGTGAAATAAGTGCATTGTCCGGTAGTGTGAACATTCTTTAGCACTGTCTTTCTTTCAGATAGGAATGAAAACTGACCTTTTCCAATCTTGTGACCACTCTTGAGTTTTTCAAATTTGCTGACTTATGGAATGCAGCTCTATAACAGCAACATTTTTTAGGATTTGAAATAGTTCAGTTGGAATTACCTTACCTCCTCTAGCTTTATTTGCCCTAATACTTCTAAGACCTACTTGATTTCCCACTCAAGGGTATCTGGCTCTATGTGAGTGGCCACACCATCATAGCTGTCTCTGTCATTATTGCCACCTCTTCTTAATGTCTTCAGTTTTTGTCAGCTCTTTACAGTTCCTGTCCTTTATTGTGTCTATTCTTGCATGAAATGTTCCTTTGATAACTCCAATTTTCCTGAGAAGATCTTTACTCTTCCCCATTCTATTGTTATCCACTATTTCTTTTCATAGTGCATTTAAGAAAGCCTTCTTATCTTTCCTTGCTATTCTCTGGAACTCTGCATTCAGCTGGGTATATATTTCCCTTACTTCCTCGCTTTTCCCTTTTTTCTTTCCTCAGCTATTTCTAAAGCCTCCCCAGCTGACCAATTTGCCTTCTTGTGTTTTGGGTTTTTTCTCCTCTTTGAGAAGCTGTTGATTACTGCTTCCTGTACCATGTTATGAAACTCTATCCATAGTTCTTCAGGCACTCTGTCTATTAGACACAATCCACTGAATCTACTTGTCACTTTCATTGTATAATCAGAAAGGATTTAATTTAGGTCATATCGAAAAATCCTTGCAGTTTTCCCTACTTTCTTCAATTTAAGCCTGAAATTTGTAGTAAGAAGCTCATGATCTGAGCCAGCATGGGAGCGGCTATGAGGAGATACCACATGTCCAAGGGCAGAGAAGCCCCAGCAAGATGGTAAGTGCTGGAATGGATGAATTTAACTCAGATGACCATTATATCTACTACTGTGAGCAAGAATCCCTTAGCAGAAATGGAGTAGCCATCATAGTCAACAAAAGAGTTGTACTTAGAGGCAGTGGAAGTGAAGTTGCTCAGTTGTGTCTGACTCTTTGCAACCCCATGGAGGCTTTTCCAATATGATCTAAATCAAATCCTTTCTGATTATACAATGAAGGTGACAAATAGATTCAATGGATTGTGTCTGGTAGACAGAGTGCCTAAAGAACTATGGATGGAGTTTCATAACATGGTACCGGAAGTAGTAACCAAATTGGATGCAATCTCAAAAATGACAGAATGATCTCTGTTCATTTACAAGGTAAGCCACTCAATATCACAGTAATTCAAGTCTATGCCCCAACCAGTTCTGCTGAAGAAGCTGAAGTTGAACAGTTCTATGAAGACCTACAAGACCTTCTGGAACTAACATCCCCAAAAGATGTCTTTTTCATTATAGGGGACTGGAATGCAAAAGTAGGAAGTCAAGAAATACTTGGAGTAACAGGCAAATTTGGCCTCACAGTACAGAACGAAGCAGGGCAAAGGCTAACAGAATTTAGCAAAGATAACACAGTGGTCATATCAAACACCCTCTTCCAACAACACAGAAGACTGTACACATGGATATCATCAAATGGTCAATACCAAAATTAGATTGATTATATCCTTTGTGGCCAAAGATGGAGAAGCTCTATACAGTCAGCAAAAACAAGACCGGGAGCTGACTGTGGCTCAGATCATGAACTCCAAGATTGCCGGGAGAAATATCAATAACCTCAGATATGCAGATGACACCACCCTTATAGTAGAAAGCAAAGAACTAAAGAGTCTCTTGATTAAAGGGAAAGAGGAGAGTGAAAAATTTGACTTAAAACTGAACATTCAGAAAACTAAGTTTATGGCATCTCGTTCCATCACTTCATGGCAAACAGATGGAGGAACAATGGGAACAGTGACAGATTTTATTTTGGGGAGCTCCAAAGTCACTGCAGATGGTGACTGCAGCCATGAAATTAAAAGATGCTTGCTCTTTGGAAGAAAAATTATGACCAACCTAGATGGCTTCTAAAAAAGAAGAGACAATACTTTGCCAATAAATGTCCATCTAGCCAAAGCTATGGTTTTTCCACTAGTCATGTATGGATGTGAGAGTTGGACTATAAAGGAAGCTGAACACTGAAGAATTGAGGCTTTTGAACTATGGTGTTGGAGAAGACTCTTGAGAGTCCCTTAGACTGCAAGGAGATCCAACCAATCCATCCTAAAGGAAATCAGTCCTGGGTGTTCATTGGAAGGACTGATGTTGAAGCTGAAACTCCAATACTTTGGCCAACTGATGGAAAGAACCAAATCATTTGAAAAGACCCTGATGCTGGGAAAGACTGAAGGTGAAGGAGAAAGGGACAACATAGGATGAGATGGTTGGATGGCATCACCGACTTGAACATGATTTTGAGTAAACTCCAGGAGTTGGTGATGGACAAAGATTCCTGGTTTGCCACAGTCCATGGGGTTGCAAAGTGTTGGACATGAGTGACAGACTGTAGTTAACTGAAGTGATCTAGCCACAGTCAGGTCCAGATCTTGTTTTTGTGGACTGTTTAGAGCTTCTTCATTTTGGCTGCAAAAGATCTAATCAGTCTGCTTTTGGTATTGACTACCTGGTGATATCAATGTGTTGAATTGTCTTTTGGGTTGTTGGAAAAGGGTGTTTGCTATCACCAGTGTGTTCTCTTGACAAAACTCTGTTAGTCTTTTCCCTGTTTCATTTTATACTCCAATGCCAAACTTGCCTTTTACTTGCAGGTATTTCTCAAATTTCTACTTTTACATTCCAATCCCCTATGATGAACTGAACTTTTTTGTTTGTTTGTTAGTTCTAGACACTGTTGTAGGTCTTCCTAGAGTCAGTCAACTTCAGCTTGTTGACATCAGTGTTTGGGGCATAGACATGGATTACTGTGATGATAAATGGTCTGCCTTGGAAATGAACCAGGATCATTCTGTCATTTTTGAGATAGCACCCAAGTACTGCATTTGGATTCTTTTGTTGACTATGAAGGCTACTCCATTCCTCTAAGGGTTTCTTGCCCACCGTAGTGGATAACAGGGTTTTCTAAATTAAATTCACCCATTCCTGTCCATTTTATTTCACTGATTCCTAAGATGTCCATATTCAACCTGCCATCTCTTGCAGGACCATATCAAATGTGCCTTGATTCATGGACCTAACATTCCAAGTTTCTATGCAGTATTGTTCTTTTTAGCATTAGTCTTTACTTTCACCACTAAACGCATCCAAAACTGAGCATCACTTCTGTTTTTGCTCAGCCGCTTCATTCTTTCTGAAGCGACTGGTAATTTCTATCTGATCTTTCCCAGTAGCATATTGGACACTTTCTGACCTGGGAGGGCTCATCTTCCAGTGTCGTATCTTTGTGCCTTTTCACACTCTTCATGGGGTTCCTGTGACAAGAAAACTGGACCAGTTTGCCATTCCCTCCTTCTTGGACTCTTTTGTCAGCACTCCTCACTATGACTTGTGTTTCTTGGGTGGCCCTGTATAGCATGGCTTACAGCTTCATTGAGCTATGCAAGCCCCTTCACCACGACAAAGCCGGCCATCTTTCCAATACCATGGAAGAGTATTTGAACATAGAATTGTTATTTTAATATATGCTACCAGGGACCAAACTGACCAATATTCAGTTGTGACTGGGGCTTCCAGGATGTTGCTAGTGGTAAATAGCCCACTTGCCAATGCAGGAGACATAAGAGATGTGGTTTCCTTTCCAGTGATGGGAAGATCCCCTGGCAGAGGACATGGCAACCCACTCCAGTATTCCTGCCAAGAGAATCCCATGGACAGAGGAGCCTGGTGGACTACAGTTCATAGCGTTTTGAAGAATCAGACACAACTGAGGTGACTTAGCATGCACAAGCCCAAAAATATATAGTCTAGAATCTCATAATTAAACTATTGGTGGAAATTCTTCTATAGGATTCTTTTTTGACAAATTTACTGACAAATAAGTACTCTGAATTATCCATAGTGTTGCTTGCTGCTGCTGCTGCTGCTAAGTCGCTTCAGTTGTGTCTGACTCTGTGTGACCCCATAGACGGCAGCTCACGAGGCTCCCCCGCCCCTGGGATTCTCCAGGCAAGAACACTGGAGTGGGTTGCCATTTCCTTCTCTAATTCATAAAAGTGGAAAGTGAAAGTGAAGTCACTCAGTCGTATCTGACTCTTAGTGACACCATGGACTACAGCCTACCATGCTCCTCTGTCCATGGGATTTTCCAGGCAAGAGTACTGGAGTGGGTTGCCATTGCCTTTTCTGAATATTGCTTATAGATATATAATATTCTACCCTATTTTACTGATAGATATGACTTACTTTTCAGTTCAGTTCAGTTGCGCAGTCGTGTCTGACTCTTTGCAACCCCATGAATTGCAGCACACCAGGTCTCCCTGTCCATCACCAATTCCCAGAGTTCACTCAGGTTCATGTCCATCGAGTCAGTGATGCCATCCAGCCATCTCATCCTCTGTCATCCCCTTCTCCTCCTGCCCCCAATCCCTCCCAGCATCAGAATATTTTCCAATGAGTCAGCTCTTAACATGAGATGGTCAAAGTACTGGAGTTTCAGCTTTAGCATCATTCTTTCCAAAGAAATCCCAGGGCTGATCTCCTTCAGAATGGACTGGTTGAATCTCTAGAACACCATAAACTAATTCACTACTTTTGAATTTATAACACTTTATTTAATACACAAGTTGAGCAGCATTGATTTGTTTTCTTTTCCCTGGTATTGGAATAATGGCTTCCTTGGTGCTTTGGAAAATTGAATTTTTTTTTTTCTGTTTTTCTCAATTACATAAAATTAAATTTAATTATTATATGTCTGATTAAGAGATCCATCTCATCCTGAATGAAATTAAAATGACAGTTTATAAAGGGAATCATAAAAGCAGACAGTACATTCTTTGTGTTGTTGTTGTTGTTTTTTGAGTGAATACATTTTCTATGCATTTGTTGCTTCTAATCAAACAAATAGCTCACAAGTACAACTATATAGAACAGATGGCAAAACCTTTTCACATTAGACTTTATATCTGAAAAAGAGACACTTTATTTTAAAATTGCTACTTGGGAGCATAAATTGCTCTCATGAGAAAAACACATTTTACACTTTAAAGGCAGTCCATAAAATAAAGGCAGATGTTTAAATGACTTCTTAATTAACACAAAGAAAACATTTACCTACACTGTGGGGATGAAGCACTGCAATTGATGAACCCTTTAAAATAGCCTGAAACATGTTATATGTAAAGTAATACCAAACATTTTATCTTTTAGTATTTCTTGGTATTTTGTTAAAAAAAAAAAAGAGTGATTATTATTTACCCACAATTCATTAACTTGAAACTGTTGTAAAAATAATAGCTGTTATTTTCTAGTTTGATTAAAATGCTTTATGAAATAAAATGTGCTTGAGTCTAAAGCATACTATAGTTGCAAACAAATATTATCTTAAATTAATTATGTGTTTATGTTGCCCCTTTAGCACTGAGCACTTCTATTACCCAAGGAAACATTCATTAAGAGATTAGAGAGATGGAAATCGTTCTCAAAAATATCTTCACACAAAAAATATGCAGAGCATATTGCTTACAAGATATAATGACAGGTAGCATAAATGCTGGAATAATCATATAGAACAGAGACAAAAATAAAAATAAATTATTTATACTTACAAGAAAATAATTTGGGGAAAACAGAGTAAGTTGACATATTTTTGAAAGTTTCAGGTGACAGGTTAGAAAGGAACACCAGCTTACTACACAAGTTGTTCAATTGTGCTTCCTACATGCATGTGTCTGTCTATTCCTTTACTGTCTCAAAGTAAAGGATCAGAAGTGGTATGTGAAATTATTAAGGGCAAGAATTCACAAGGCTCACTGTGAAATTATATTAATATAAATAAGTTTTCTCTGCTTTGATAAAGACAAGAAAAACAAGGAAATGGTAGTACTCTATTGGGACATATTTATAATTAAACTAATATAAAGAGATATTACAAAGAAAGAGTACATTCTAAGGGCTTTTCTTTTATAACAAGAAGAAAAGTGACCTGGTGACTCAAAAAATATAGAATAAATACTAATAATGAGAATCAAGATCAAAGGCAGGTGATCAGAAAAAAAGAAAGAAAAAAGAAATTAGCATCTAATATCCAAAAAGGAAGTGGTGAAGAAACTGAATTTTCATTAGAGATAGGACAACACATACAATAATACTATGCAATACCTTAATGGATGGGTAGAGATAGAAACCATTAACCAAGGATTATAATCAATGCAAGTTTTTTTTCCCAACCTGAAAAATCTTGGGGATTTATATTAAATAATGGCTTCTTTGTAACAAGGAACCCAATAAAATATTTTCAGTTCATTGATTTCACTTGTATTAAATGCAATTATTTTCAACAACTAGCAAAGATTATTTTGAAATCTAGCTGGTAAACATTAAAAATTATTTTAAAAGTGACATGTCAGAAAACTTTAGGCTGGGTAATGATTTCTGAATTTTCTTGAAGTGACAGAATGTGAGTTCCAAAATCACAAACCAGGTTTTGTGATCACAAAAGTATCTTAGACCAAAATATCTGACAAAATACAAATATTTGGAGAGAACAAGATGGCGTAGGAGTAGGTGGATGTGGAGTACATCTCTTTGCATGAATACATCAGGAAAACACCTTCAGACACAGAAGTGCTTGTAGAACACCAGCTGAGAGTGAACAGGAGTACCTAATCAGCAGGAAAGAATATATAGACTCATGCTAAACTCAGTAGGACAAAGGAATTAGGAGGAAACACAGGAGTGTTAGTAGGACTGGACCTGCCCGTAGTGGGTGGAGGAACTGAGGCAGGGATTCGATACCCACATCGGGGCAATCATTGAGTCAAAGGTGAAACATTCAACATTAAGAGTGAAAAAGCTGATTTGTGGCAGTCTTTATTTTTTCGGCTCCAAAATCACTGCAGATGGTGGCTGCAGCCATGAAATGAAAAGATGCTTACTCTTTGGAAGAAAAGTTATGACCAAACTAGATAGCATGTTGAAAAGCAGAGATATTACTTTGTCAAAAAGTCCATGTAGTTGAGGCTATGGTTTTTCCAGTGGTCATGGATGGATGTGAGAGTTGGACTGTGAAGAGGCTGAGCGCTGAAGAATTGATGCTTTTGAACTGNCACTTTTCATTACAGAAATCTGGAATGCTAAACTTGGAAGTCAAGAAACACCTGGAGTAACAGCATATTTGGCCTTGGAATACGGGATGAATCAGGGTAAAGACTAATAGAGTTTTGCTAAGAGAACACACTGATCATAGCAAATACTCTCTTACAACAACATGAGAGAAGACTCTACACATGGACATCACCAGATGGTCAACACTGAAATCAGATTGATTATATTCTTTGCAGACAAAGATGGAGAAGCTCTATACAGTCAGCAAAAACAAGACTGGCACCTGACTGTGCTCAGATCATGAACTCATTATTTCCAAATTCAGACTAAAATTGAAGAAAGTAGGGAAAACCACTAGACCATTTAGGTAAGACCTAAATAAAATCCCTTATTATACAGTGGAAGTGAGAAATAGATTAAAGGAACTTGACCTGATAGACANCACCTGACTGTGCTCAGATCATGAACTCATTATTTCCAAATTCAGACTAAAATTGAAGAAAGTAGGGAAAACCACTAGACCATTTAGGTAAGACCTAAATAAAATCCCTTATTATACAGTGGAAGTGAGAAATAGATTAAAGGAACTTGACCTGATAGACAGAGTACTTGATGAACTATGGACGGAGATTTGTGACATTGTACAGGAGACAGGAATCAAGACCATCCCATGGAAAAGACATGCAAAAAAGCAAAATGGCTGTCTGGGGAGGGCTTACAAATAGCTGTGAAAAGA
>SJYV01041825.1:0-19886 GCA_006410875.1 Neotragus pygmaeus
TGAAAAGCAGAGACATTACTTTGCCGACTAAGGTCCATCTAGTCAAGGCTATGGTTTTTCCAGTGGTCATGTATGGATGTGAGAGTTGAATTGTGAAGAAAGCTGAGTGCCGAAGAATTGATGCTTTTGAAGTGTGGTGTTGGAGAAGACTCTTGAGAGACACTTGGACTGCAAGGAGATCCAACCAGTCCGTTCTGAAGGAGATCAGCCCTGGGTGTTCTTTGGAGGGAATGATGCTGAAGCTGAAGCTCCAGTACTTTGGCCACCTCATGCAAAGAGTTGACTCTTTGGAAAAGACTCTGATGCTGGGAGTCATTGGGGGCAGGAGGAGAAGAGGACGACAGAGGATGAGATGGCTGGATGGCATCACGGACTCGATGGACGTGAGTCTGAGTGAACTCTGGGAGTTGGTGATGGACAGGGAGGCCTGGCGTGCTGCGGTTCATAGGGTCACAAAGAGTTGGACACGACTGAGTGACTGAACTGAACTGAAGTGCTGGAATACTTTGTTACACAGCAGCAGTAAGCAGAACAGTGCCCTCAAACCTTCTTCCAGGGCTCATTCTTTTAAGACTCGCAGCAACAGGTCCTTCTTTCTCCAGAGATCTTAAGGAAAGAAAGTGTGTGCATGGCATAGTTAGTAAAATTTGTGTTTTCATGAGCCTGGATTCACAGGGATCAAAGATGTTACAGCTAGAAAAGTTTCCAGGACTGTCACATGTAGGTAAGAAAAACTGTTCTTTACTTCCTTCTAGTTTTTTTTGCTTATCTAAGAATTAAACCAACATAGCACAGGAGAAAAAAAATTAACTTCATATGTACAGGAGTCTGGGCGACTCAGCAGGCAGCTTTTAGACAAAGAAATAATACATTTGTGAAGAATTTGGGTTTGGGACACTAAACTAGTGATGTAACAAGGGTTATTTATACAGCTTTCTCCACCCTAAGTTCCCTGTCTCTGATGAGAAGGCTGTCTCTCTTCTTCCCTGGACAGGGACAGTACCTTTCACATGGAAGCTTTATTCCCTGCTTTAAGAAGGATGAAGAAGGGTCAGAGTGTCCTTGCACCAGCTGTCTCTTAAGTAGATTTAATTCAAAAAAATCAATATGCCAGCGTGACACACTCTGCTTTCCCTCACATGCTTGCCAACCTAAGAGAGTCATTGCCAGCACCAGCCAGAAGGGCAGAACAAGGCAGCGGGGGCTCTCTAACTTGCCCTCACAGCTCTTCTGCTGAGCAGGCGTGGATCACAGTGGCTCCTGCAGATAAAAATGCCAAGTGAATACTGGAGCAACATTAAATTCACCTGGGGGGAGGGAATTTCCCATAAAGAGAGAGAGGAACTCTTCATTCATTTGGCAAGAGGTTTCCATATTTTCTAGCCCCTGTTATTTATTTATCGTCTGCTGCTTGTCTAGATACTTACATTTAATGTCTATTAATTTGTTCAGTCCTCATGCCAGGGTGGGAAGTCATTTGGCAACCTTGTTTTAGAGATGAAGAAACTGAGGCTCAAAGACTAACCCAAGAGCATGTGTATCTAATCGACGGTGATGCTCAGACTTAAACCTTCTAGTTCCAAATTCAGGTCTCCGGTTATTGTACTCTGGAAAGAATCCCTGTTCTGGAGTGAAAAATAAAACAACTTAAAAATTGTATTTGTTTTAAGGTTGTCAGGTAAATGCTTGTTAAAGGTGTGATGTTTCTTACTGTTTTCAGGCCATTCCAAGGTACTAGAATTCTGCAGGTCACTTGTATAAAGAAGTTAGTTTTCTTCTCTGAGTGGTGGTTGTGTGTGTTTATGAGGAGAAATCAGTGGTAGTTAGAAGTATTTGTTGCTATCCATGGTCTGTATGGTCAAACCTATAGTTTTCCCAGTAGTCATGTATGGATGTGAGAGTTGGACCATGAAGAAGGCTGAGAGCCGAAGCATTGATGCTTTCTAACTGTGGTGCTGCAGAAGACTCTTGAGCATCCCTTGGATAGCAAGGAGATCAAACCAGTTAATCCTAAAGGAAGTCAGCCCTGAATATTCATTGGAAGGTCTGATGCTGAAGCTGAAATTTCAATACTTTGGCCACCTGATGAGAAGAACTGACTAGCTGGAAAAGACCCTGATGCTGGGAAAGATTGAGGGCAAGAGGAGAAGGAATGACAGAGAATGAAATGGTTGGATGGCATCACCAATTCAATGGACAAGAATTTGAGCAAACTCTGGGAGACAGTGAAGGACAGGGAAGCCTGGCATGCTGCAGTCCATGGGATTGCAAAGAGTCAGGCATGACTGAACAAATGATCAACAGCAACATGGTGCAAATACTCCCGCCAGGATTGATTACAAGCCGCCAAGTTGACATCATTGACCATGGAGATGAGACCTGATGTGCACCTTCTGCTCTTGTGAGCCAGGACTAGCCAGCTCCAGCCATGGATGGAATCACTGTAATGACAGGCTTTTTCTAAATTTTCCCAAAGCAATCAAACGCCTTCCATTCAAAAATTTCAAGCTGTCAAAGACAGAGAGCAATACAATGTTGCTGTTCCTCAAGTCAGCAGGACAGGGTCTATTTCTGAAGACCTTTTCTATGAACCGGGGCCCTCCTGGAGTGGTGAGCAACCCTCAGCTCCAGATAACTCCTTGTATCTTTCACTGGTGGCCCAACCCCAATGACTCAGGCATTGAGTGCTGATGCCTTAGCATGGCATGACCATCCTACTCACAGTAGTGTCAGCCACGCAGGACTTGTGTTCAGGGGGTCCCCTTGGCTTCCACTTTCCTGAGACTGTGGATAAAAAAAAATGACAAGAAGAATGGGTGCCCAATGTCCATCACGACTCTCTCAAAGGTGGGGGAATGCCCACTCCTTCTCTCTCTTCACCCTAGATGTCTGGTAGCATGATCTTCTATTCCTATGGGATTTTGGATGGGGTGAGATGAGTGGGGGGCCACCAGAGGGAGATCTAGATGGAGATAGAGATCTGAGAGGTCTCCTGATGGACAGGAGGCAGCTGACAGCAGGTAAGCTCCCCAGGATAAGGATGGATGCCTGGAGGAATTTGTCCACATTCTCCAGGAGTCAGCAGCTGGTACAGAGCAGGCAGAGGCAATTAACCTGAATGTATAAGTCTTTAATCTAGCTCCTGCCCTCTCTTTCCCCATCTCCACTCACTTCTAAGACAAACTGAATTCTCTGCAACCCCTTGAAACACCAGACTTCCCGCACTGTGTATTTATTCTCTTTCGACAAACCTACCATCCCTCTCTCTGTTTTACCCATGTAACCTCTGCTGGGCGTGGGAGACCCATCTAGGCTTCACCTTCCAAAGAGTCCTTTTCTAGTCCTGGCCTCTAGCCTCAAAACACACACACGTATACACATGCACACACGCACGGAGCTGCCATGACCAGGAAAGGCCTTTCAGCCTCTCAACCCCTGTTTCCTCATCTGCAGAATGAGGGGGTGGATAAGCACTTAGGCGATTCTAGTATTCTGGAGAAATCCATGCCCTGAGCCTGCACCCACACTGGGGCCAGGCGACCACACAGCCTCCCCATTCTGTTCCAAGGAGAAGTACCTCAGCTCAGAACAATTTATTTGCAGGCACTTACAACGCAGGCTTGCCTACAGTAGCTACAATTCCATGCTGACATTTTCAATAGAGCTGGCTTAATGGAGAAAAATGACTCTATTCCCTAAACAAGACAGACTTTGGTAGGAGTTGGGGTGGGTGGTGAGGGAACTCCTATTTATATGTCACGTTTCTCTAATTCTGAGGAATTTAAGCATCCTTTTGGCCTTGCTTTCCATTTCCTACCCATCCCATTAATAAATATTATTGAAAGGACTAGAATCTTTTGAGAAAAACAAATCAAAAGGACACTGTGGCAGTCCTTTCGCCTAGAAACATGGGATGACCAATGTGGGCATCTCATGAAATTCCATCCAGTTAAAACCGGGGTTATTAGGCAATTAATACTTAGTTTTGGTTCTGCTTACTCTCTGGAAATGCTATTTTCCAAAAGCATAAATGTGACAGGAAATTTCTTCACTCCATTTATCCCTAAGTAGTTTAAATATTATTTCATAATTGCAAATGGGCTTTTTCCTTCTTGTGCAGGCAGGCTATGGCTGGTCTTCTTATCTGAAGTGTGGGTGTGATCATATGTTTATTTCCAGGGTGACAGAGAAGAGAAAGCAAGTTCATGGATGGGAAGGACTCTTTCCAAACATGCATGCAGGGAGGCACCAGGGCCAAGGCCATCCTGGACAGGCTTCTAGCTCTAGGAGGTCAAGTGCCCTTTGACCTTTGACGGGAGAATGCAGTGACATTCAGACAAGAGTGTGGGGTGGAATGAGGTCCCCTCTTAGGACAGTTGGAGACTCTGAACTGGAAATTCTTACACAAGACCAAGGCTTCTCCCTGTTCTCTTTTTCTCCTTTGCTTTCACAATGTTTTCTCAGGAGTGCCCCTTTACCGTCTGCTACAAGAGTGATATTTTTGTGAATCCGGTTCCTCAACCTCAAAATTCGAAGAATTTGCAAGCAGTCATCTCACGTGGTCCTGCCTCCAAGTTTCCTCGTGGACTCTCCTGTCACGTGTCTACAAGTACGTCTAGAAGAGCAGATCTGCGTGGTGCACTGCAAAATACTGAGGCCATTGGAGTCGTATTTTTTCTTACCTTTGAAAATGCAAATGCATCCTGAGAAGAACACTCAGGGACTCCTCATATGTAAGGGGTGGCTTTGTAAGAGATGTAAGCTGCGGGGAGCCAAGCAGAGAACTTTCAGTAGAGGCTTCTAGATAAATCTCTTTTTATTCTCAATCTGATCAAGTCCTGGCTAATTGACCTACTGAAGAGAAACAATTTCACCCACATTGATACCTCCTCCCATGGGTAGCCCGGACGACCCCAGCTCCACTGCTTCTGCTGCCAAATGAAATACAATCCTTTATGTTTTTCTCATTTGTACTAGAAATTCACACCAGAGAAGGTACTCTGACCATGAAACTTCCCCTGTGGGAAAAACATGCCCACTGGGGTACTGCAGAAAAGGGCAGATTTAATTACTCAGAGCATCCAAGAGACAGGTGATTTAAAATATCCATCTTTTTAAATGCATTTCAACAAATATTTTAATCTGACTAGCATCAAGAATTCACTGCTATGAGATCATGTATTTATAGATTGGTTACTTTCTACAGGCATTAGGAAGGGAGAATATAGAGTGGATTAAAGCCTCAACTCCCTGGTAGAAATATACATCTGATATCTGAAGAGTGTTGTACAAATTGTTCTCCACATGACCACCATTTTCATGTTTTCCCAACCTTTTGTGCTTTTGTGGAAACCAAAGCACAAAGAGAAGACTTGACCAGTCTGAGGATACACAAATTATTTACCACCCTAGGCCAAGGCAACGCTCCTGGGTTCTCGCTTCTCAGGAGTTCCCTAAGGTGGTGTTCCTAGGAAGCAAGAGCCTAGAATCTAGAATGCTTAGGGATGACAGAAGGTGACTGGAAATGAAGAAGGATAAAGTCCAAGAGATCTCAGCCTGGGATGGGATGGAAAGCACACGGCCAGACAGCAGTCTGGGAAGGGAAAGTACAAGCATAGCATCACTAGACGTGGCTCTGGGCAAAGCCCCACTTGGCAGACCAGTCAGAGGGTGGCCTTCTTCGGGGCCCCAGTCTTGTGTTATATATATATATCAGATGTTCTTACTACGTCCAAATGTCTTCCTAGAAACCAAGGACTTAGGGCAAACTCTCCGAGACACCAGAAGGTCAAAGGGTTGTAGCAGCTGAGTTTCCAGTCAGGGAATGTGATCCTGGCTTCCTGGAAAGACCAAAGAGCCATTGTAACTTTAGCTCTTGTTTCCCTGGCCAGCCTTCATGGACACTGTGGTCGTAATCTGTTCAACACTTTAGAGTCCATTAAGAGCCACCGTAGACCTGCCAGAATCTATCCCTAAGTTCTCAGGAGTAATAATAAAAAATGGTAAATGAATGGATTGACAAGTTGATAAAAATAGGGCTAATGAAGAGTCCATCCAATTTTCTACTAATTCTCCTTTCATTGACATAAAAGCAAACACCTGGATGAACTCTTCCTGGTACACTGCCTTCCAGTATCCGATGCACTTATTTAAATGTTACAGTATCTGATATGCGTGCTTGCTAAGTGGCTTCAGTAGTGGCCGACTCTTTGAGACCCCACGAACTGAAGCCCACCAGGCCCCTCTGTCCATGGGATTTTCCAGGCAGGAATGCTGGAGTCGGTGGCCATTTCCTTCTCCAGAGGATCTTCCCCACCCAAGGATCGAAACTGCATCTCTTACGTCTCCTGCATCGGAGCCAGGTTCTGTAATTACCACTAATACCACCACGGAAGCCTCCACAGCATCTGATGTACTTACATAGATGTTAGTGCAGGCTATGCCATCTTGTTATTTTCTCTACTTGAGTGATGAGGAAACGGAGACTCAGTGAAGTTAGTGTCTGACCCAAGCACAGTGGTGGTGATTCCGAATCTGAAGCCTGTGCTTGTTTCATCACACTAGTGGTCATTTCATGGTGCTTGATGGAACCCAGGAAAATCCACAAATGTCCTTTCGGGAGGTTTAGGCAGAGAAAGGGAGGTGCATAAAGGCCATCACCCTAACCCTGATTCAAGCATAGCAGTTTTAAATTTTAAATTTATATATTTTGGCCATTTTTCGCAGCATGTGGGATCTTAGTTCCCTGACCAGGGATCGAACCCAAACTCCCTGCACTGGAAGCACAGAGTCTTAACCACAGGACCAACAGGGAAGTCCCAAGCATAGCAGTTTTAGTGTCACTTTATTTGATATACTGGATTTCATGTACAATTTCATTTGAATCAAAAGTTCTGGGCATATGAACGTGCTGAAATTCATAATTCTCCAGTTTTTAGTGTAACATTTCCAAGTGAATAGGAGAGCCTTCGATAAAACTTAGATAAGCCTCCTGAGAGCCTTAGATAAATCATTCTTATATTCACTTGATCTGGAGTGGTTGGAACTTTGGGTGATCTTTGTAGACATCCCTATGGTAACTCAAGCCTCTGTCATTTGTGGGCACTGAGCCGGGGTTTGTGCTCTGGTTGTGACACTGAATCTCTGTGTGACCTTGAGCAAGTCACTTCCTCTCTCTGACCTCAGTTTTCTTATCTGTAAAATGAGGACATTGAACTTGATCAGCTTCCAGGCCTGATGTTGCGGGAAAAGATATTGTAGGAGGCACAGAGAATGCTGCAGTCTTCCAAAATAAAGTACCCATGCTTACTGACTGGTGCCTTGGCAGTAAGGGTCCAGATTTAGCAAGGAAAAATACAGGCTACTCAGTTCAATTTGAATTTCACATATATAACGAGTATTATTATGATTTTTTTAATAAGTATATTCCATGTGATATTTGGGATATCATACTAAAAAAAGTATTTGTTGTATATTGTTGTATCTGCTTTTTGGTCAGTGATTGCATGGGGCTGGAACAGTGTTTATCTGAATGCCTGGTATTTTCTTTGGCAACTCTCCCTCAGAGGTACATTGTCCTCTCTATTCCTTTAGCAAAAAACTGAACCAAATGAACCACAACAGAAGAAGCCTGGTTAACATTTTGGTATTTTTATCTTGATGAAATCTTCCTTTTTTGATGTTTCAACTTGTGACATCATAGCACCCAAAATATTCAACGCAAAAGGTCAAAACAATACTAGTTCCAGCTTTTCTGTTAATTTCACATTTATTTGTGTTTAAAGAACACAGTTCTGTCCTTGTATATCACATGCCTTAGGGAGATTTTTTTCTCCCCAAATCTGGTGATCGAACAAATAGCTCTTGTCTGAAATAAGCCTCTCTTCTTCCCGCCTTAAACACGGCCAAAACCCACAGTGTCATCGCAAGGAATTCTGTTGGCTGTCTGACTTTCCTTCAAACCTTATTATTTGTGTTTTAATACACACACACACACAATCCAAACTTGCACTTTTTGCTTTTTGGTCAGTGATTGCATGTGGCTGGCGGTTTGGCGATTGTGAAATAGTCTTGAAATATCAGTGAGGAAAGTGTTCCTCCTGCATTTGTGGCCCAACTCTCTGCGGGAACTTCAGGTTTCTCTCTGCCTCCTGGGGTAGGAAGAAGCACCAACTTGGGGCGGCCCTGGGCTAGGGAAGCAAAGAGGCTGGCAAGGCCGAGCTCTCTGCATTCGTTTGTACACGTGCTCCTGACATTTTTTCGGATGTCCTTCACAAACATTGTTTGGTCCTGTTGGGAAATCGCTTGCATCCTGGGTAGAGCCGGTGACACACCTGGGCACTGCCAAGCGCACAGNTGGATGACAGACATAGAAGACAAACATGGTTTCCAAAGGAAAAGGGGAAGGGGATAAACTGGGAATTTGGAATGAACAGATACACACTATCATATATAAACAAGGACCTACTATTAGCACAGGGAACTATATTCAATTATAATAACCTATAATGGAAAAAAATCTGAAAAAGAACATATATAAATATGCATAACTGAATCATTTTGCTGTATATTTGAAACGTTGTAAATAAATTATACTTCAATTTTAAAAAATAAAGGAAATTTTTTGTGTATGGTGAGGGTATATTCTAGCTTCATTGATATACATGCTTTCAACTTTCTGAACATCACTTGCTAAAAAGTGTTTTTTTCATGTTGTATATTCTTGCCTCCTTTGTCAAAGATTAACTGAGCATAGGTGTGTGGATTTATTAATATTTCTGGGCTCTCTACTCTGTTCCATTTACCCATATGTCTGTTTTTGTGCCAATACCATGCTGTTTTGATTACTGTGGCTTTGCGGTATTGTCTGAATTCAAAATGGCTTAAAGACATAAACATAAGACCTGACACTATAAAATGCCTAGAAGAGATCATACACAAAACATTCTCTGACAACAATCATAAAAGTTTTCTTAGGTCAGTCACCCAAGGCCCTAGAAATAAAAACAAAAATAAACAGGTGTGACCTAATCAAAATCACAAGCTTTCGCACAGCAAAGGAAACCGTAGACAAAAAAAAAAAAAAAAGGAAAGACAGTGTATAGAATGGGAGAGAATATCTGCAAACAATGTGACCAACAAAGGCTTAATTTCCAAATATATAGCTTATGCAACTCAACAATAAAAAAACAAACAACCCAATCGAAAAGTGGACAGAAGAACTAGACATTTCTCCAAAGAAGACATATAGATGGCCAGTAGGCACATGAAAAGATGCTTAACATTGTTAATTATTAAAAAATGCAAATCAAAATTACAATGAGGTACCACCTCCTAACAGTCAGAAGGGCCATAATTAAAAAGTCTACAAATAACAGATGCTGGAGAGGATATGGAGAGAAAGCAATCCTCCTACACTGTTGGTGGGAGTGTAAGTTGATGTAGCCATTGTTAAAAACCATATGGAGTCTCCTCAAGAAAACTAAAAAAAGAACTAGCATATGATCCAGCAATCCCACTTCTGGGCATTTACCCAGACAGATTTCTAATTCAAATAGATACATGCACTCCTGTGTTCATAGTAGCATCATTCACAATAGCAAAGACATGGAAGCAGCCTAAATGTCCATCAACAAATGAATGGGTAAAGAAAATGTGGTACATATATACAATGGAATATTGCTTGACCATAAAAAAGAAAAAATAATGCNGCTTTGGCATAGTCAATAAAGCAGAAAAAGATGTTTTTCTGGAACTCTCTTGCTTTTTCCACGATCCAGCGAATGTTGACAATTTGATCTCTAGCTACTCTGCCTTTATCTGAAAGGGATAACTATATGTAATATGGCTGGGAAATGAGCTCAGCATGTTCATTATTTTGGGCTACTATACCATAGACTGAGTACCTTAGGGGGAGAAATATTTCTCACAGTCTAAAGGTTGGGATCAGGGTACCAGTATGATTGAGTTCTGATGCAAATGTTGAAAGGGATGAAGATGTCAAATAAACAACTAGAAAAGTGTGTGCAAAGCTACAGATGATAATGTTTATTACTCTTGCATGTTTCAAATAAAAAAAAAGAATAAATCACAGCACTTGTACACTTAGTCTATATTATTAGAAGCCATGCTCACTTTTCTTTTTGGGAGGTTAGCGGTAACTACAAGATAACAGAATGGGTTGCAGGGAGGGGGCTTCTGGGATGCTGGAACATTTTTTTTCTGAAATAATCTGAAAACAGATTAAATATTACTAGATTCTTCTAAATGTACTCCTATGTCATCTCTTTTACCCATAACAATTTTCCAGATGAAATATACAATATCACATTTCTAAAAGCATATCTAAAAGTATATTTCTAAAAGATTCCATTGTAATGCTTGTTACCCAGCATATATATTCTTTTTCTTAANAGGCAGGTCAGGTGGTCTGGTATTTCCATCTCTTTCAGAATTTTCCACAGTTGATTGTGATCTACACAGCCAAAGGCTTTTGCATAGTCAATAAAGCAGAGATAGATGCTTTTCTGGAACTCTCTTACTTCTTCGATGATCCAACGGATGTTGGCAATGTGATATCTGGTTCCTTTGCCTTTTCTAAAAGCAGCTTGAACATCTGGAAGTTGAAAGTTCACGTATTGCTGAAGCCTGGCTTGGAGAATTTTGAGCATCCTTTTCCAGTCCTGTCGCCACTGCTAAGTTTTCCAAATTTGTTGGCATATTGAGTGCAGTACTTTCACAGCATCATCTGTTAGGATTTGAAATAGCTCCACTGGAATTCTATCATCTCCACTAGCTTTGTTCGTAGTGATACTTCCTAAGGCCCACTTGACTTCACATTTAAGGATGTCAGGCTCTAGGTGAGTGATCACACCATCGTGATTATCTGGGTTATGAAGATCTTTTTTGTAGAGTTTTTCTGTGTATTCTCACCACCTCCTCTTAATATCTTCTGCTTCAGTTAGGTGCATACCATTTCTGTCCTTTATTGAGCCCATCTTTGCATGAAATGTTCCCTTATCTCTAATTTTCTTGAAGAGATCTCTAGTCTTTCCCATTCNAGTCTGTTGTTCCATGTCTAGTTCTAACTGTTGCTTCCTGACCTGCATACAGATTTCTCAAGAGGCAGAGGAACCAGAGATCAAATTGCCAAGATCCACTGTATCATGGAAAAAGCAAGAGAGTTCCAAAAACACTACCACAACATACATCTTAAATTAACAAGATTAGAACCAACAATAGAAAGGTCTTACCAGATCCAATCCCACAACAGGTTATCTTAAGATAACAAGATTAGTCAAAACATTTTTGCTAAGAAAGAGAAATATGTCCTTTCACCAAGATACATTGTTGTTATATAATCCTTAGTACAGAGTTTAAGAGGAGTTGTTTTGTTGTGTAATCATTAGCTCTGGGCTCAAAGAAAATACCATCTTATGTGACTAAGACTAAAGAATGTAAGGAGAAAAAAAAGTTATTTTCTCCTCCTTGAGAGCCCCAGACCCCTTTCTCCTTCTTGAGGGCTCTGGATTCATTCCTCCTGAAGGCCCAAGACTCCTTATCAATCTACCTAAGAATTAATTCTCTCAATATGCTGTCTAGGTGTGTCATAGCTGTCCTTCTAAGGAGCAAGCATCTTCTAATTTCATGGACAGGCGGTCCTAAGATGGTGTAGGAATAGGACGGGGAGATCACTTTCTCCCCAATAAATTCATCAAAAGAACAGTTCAACGCTGAGTGAATTCTACAAAACAACTTCTGAATGCTGGGAGAGGACTTCAGGAACCCAGAAAAGCAGATCGTTGTCTTCAAAAACAGGTAGGAAAAATATAAAAGACAAAAAAAGAGACAAAGGAGGTAGGGAGGGAGCTCCGTCCNAAAATAAAGTCTATCACTGTTTTCCCATCTATTTGCCATGAAGTGATGGGACCAGATGCCGTGATCTTAGTTTTCTGAATGTTGAGTTTTAAGCCAACCTTTTCACTCTCCTCTTTCACTTTCATCAAGAGGCTCTTTAGTTCTTCTTCGCTTTCTGCCATAAGGGTCATGTCATCTGCATATCTGAGGTTATTGATATTTCTCCCGACAATCTTGATTCCAGCTAGTGCTTCATCCAGTCCAGTATTTCTCATGATGTACTGTGCAGATAAGTTAAATAAGCAGGGTGACAACATACAGCCTTGACTGTATGGGGTCTGTAACTGTCCCTTATTTCAACCCTATAGAGCTCTCCAGTCGAACCTCCAACTCTATCCACAAGCTGAACTCAGTGATCCATCCACCATCCACTGGTTCCTGCTGGCACATTGTCAGCTGTCAACAGATATTCAAGGGTATGTCAATTACACCTCAACTGAGAAAAAACACAAAACAAAACTGGAATGAAGATGAAGTCGTGCTGAATTAGGGTGCCTCCTAACCCAAGGACTGGTATATTTATAAGAGAAAGGAGAGGGAGATTGAAAGCTGAGACAGAGAAACAGAGACACACAGAAATGGCAGAAATGAACACCATTTGATGGCAGAGGCTGAAGTAACGCAGCTGCAAGGCTCCAGAACCTCAAGGACTGCCTGCAACTTCCAGGAGCTAGGAAGGGGTGGGAAGAATTCTACAGTCATCCTGGGAAGAATAAATGAATGAATGAATAAAAACATATTCAGTGGCTGACTGAATATTGAATGAGCTTGATGTCTGAGTGGAGAAAATGTAGAGAATGATCACAGGCCAGTGCAGCGGAGGCTCTTTGAGCTGGAACCTTAGAATCTCAGCTGTTCCCTTCTCCAGGTGAGTTCTTGGGCAAAGTGATGGGTATACTAATGAAGGTCAGTGTAGGAAATGTCAAGCAGCTAGCACTGAGGTTTACATGAAATATGAAGCGAGAGAGGTTGGTTGAGGACAAACCATGAGAGCATGCAACAGTATTTGGACTTGATCTTATCAGTAAAGGGAAACTGCACAGATGATAGCGTAGGAACTTTATTTCCATCAGAGCTCAAGAATCTCCCTCTGGAAGCCTTTTAAAGTTTATCTCGAACATTGTGAATTGCCCCTAGTTGTTATTTAAGTCATCACTAAACGATTCTATGTTTTCGCTGAACACTCTTTGGCTTTCTGAATCTGGGCGTGTCCCCCAGATTTGCTTTGTTTCTGCCTCTGCACATGCCAGGCCACGTTGTGATGGCTCTTTGCTGCCTTTTGTTCCACACCAAGGCCTCTGAAGTCCCCCAAGCTAAGGGTGACGGAAGCCAGTCACAATAGCCATATACCTTGGGTGAATTCCACGCACACTTTAAGTCTTGCTCAGCCCAAGTGACAAGACTATTAGAGCACCGTGGAAAACAACGTGGAACTCAACAGTCCTCAGGCCCCACGTCAGAGAGCTCATCTTAAAATCCTCCTTGAGGTCAGTGCTTGTTTAACCCAGATCTCCCATTCAAGGCAATTCTGGCAAGAAGTGTCTGTGGTTGGGTGTAAAATGCTGACCCACTCCCCCAAACAGCTATTGTGAAATTTAATTTAAAAAATTTTTTTGGCTGCTCTGTGAGGCAGGCAGAATCTTTGTTCCCCTACCAGGGATCGAACCTGTGTTCCCTGCATTGGAAGCACAGGGTCAGAAAATTCCCGAGTTTAACTTTTATTATCCTACTTCCTGCCTGTATCAGATCGATGGGAAAATGGAGAGTATTGCAGGAAGAAGACTCAAAAGCATCTGGTGGTTTTAGAGATGAGGCAGGTCAGATTTGAAAGCTCATGGGCTTAGACACTGTTGAATTGTGTCCCCAAAAATGATATGTGGAAAGTTCTCACTCCCAGTACCTTATGGAATGTGATTTTATTTAGGCATTAGACATTGTGGGTGCAATGTGTCAAGTCAAGGCACAGTGATACTGCATTAGGGTGGGCCCTTAACCCAATATGACTGGTGTGCTTGTAAAGTAGTATGAAGTCAAACAGCCAATGCCACGTGATGACAGAGGTAGAGACTGGAGTGATGCAGCTGCAAGCCAAGGACCACCAAGGATTATGGCCCCCGTCGGGTGCCAGGAAAAGACAAGAAATGATCTACCCAGAGAGTCCAGAGGATCCCGGCCCTGCTGACACATTGGCCTTAGACTTTTAGCCTCTAGAACTGCCAGAGAAGAAGCTCCTATTGTCAAAGCCTCCTAGTCTGTGGCCCTCTGTTATAGCAGCCCCAGGTAACTAACACAGACACGTGCTGCTGAAGGACTGGGAGTCTTTCTAGCCTGTCTTCCGGTTCCGGGAGCTATGCTCTTCCCTGTAGTAAACAGAGGTGAGCTTCATCTCCCAGAGGGCTTCTCTGGTGGCTCAGATAGTTAAGAATCTGCCTGTAACACAGAGTTCAATGCCTGGGTCAGGAAGATCCCCTGGAAAAGGAAATGGTAATCCATTCCAGTATTCTTGCTTGGGAAATCCCATGGACAGAAGAGCCTGGCGGGCTACAGTCCAAAGGGTTGCAAAAGAGTCGAATACAACTTAGCGACTAAGCAACAATAATATCTCCTGGCAGCAAGATCCAGAACCACTCTTCTGAAATATCTGTAGCACGTTGCTAGGTGTCCCTTGAGTCCTCAATAATGTCTTGTTTTAAAACTAAGTTTTAAATTACAGTTAAAGCTTCACAGAATAACATTGAGGGGAATTCAAAATATGGAAAATATTCATCACATCCTTCATAAAACTTCCCTTTTTCCATGGCCCCTGCCAGCACTCTCGCATTCACATACACGTGTATGTATTTGCAGCCTCTGTCCACACTCGCACTTGTGACTGCCCTTCCCCAACTAATATTGGTGTTACATCATCTTATATTGTCGGCCTAATATTCCACCCGGTCGTTATACGACAACCATTTCACCATTTCACTTTTTTAGGTCATTAATTGAGATTATGTTTTTTTCTTTTTTACTCATCTAGATAATGTTGCAAAGAACATCTTTGTGTTTAGAATTTATTTTCCAGTTTCATTGAGAAATAACTGACACATATGATATAAGTTTAAGGTGTACAACATAGTGTTTTGATAAACATATATTGTGAAAGGATGACCACAGTAGGTTCAGCTAACATCCAGCTTCTATCTAGATACAATGAAAAGAAATATGTTACAAATTTTTATTTTGGGGGGATTATTTCTTTTGGATAAATTTCTATGATGGATTTATTGGCTCAAGAAGTACAAATAATGTTAGAGATTTTGTTACATATTATTGTATTGTTCTCTAAAGGAAACCAAAATACAGTGCCAGCAGAAAATATGTATCAAATTGTACTTTACTACATTTTTGTTTTCTGAGGTTGGAAATAAATTTATTTTCTCCACATTTCCCTTATATTAATTGATATTTATCCATTATTCTCTTGAGTCCTGATTGTATTAGCTATTTATATGCATTAAATGAAGCCACCTATGCTGTATTCTTAAAAATAAATAGCTTTCCTTCTATTCTAATTGCATTTGTTTTTATTGAAGCGACATTTTTTTTGAGCAGAAGTTATGGTTGTAGAGTTGAATTTGGAAGTTGTACTTTTATTTGTTGTTTATGAAATAAACACTCCTCCAAACTTCTGATTAAATATTCTATTTTAGGTGTTTCCCTGTGGTCCAGTGATTAAAATTCACCTGCTAATGCAGAGGACATGGGTTTTATCCCTGGTCTGGGAAGATGTCCACACGCTGTGAGGCAACTAAGCCCATGTACCACCAGCTAGTAAAGCCCATGTGCCCTGGAGCCTGAACTCTGCCACAAGGGAAGCCATCAAAATGAGAAGCCCAAACACTGCAGCTAGAGAGTAGCCCCTGCTCGTCATAACTAGAGAAAGTCTATGCCCAGCAACGAAGACCCAGCACAGCCAAAAATACATCAATAAACATGTTTTGAAATTATAAAAAATATTTTACTTTCCTTCCATTATTTCTATGGCTTAATTCAATAGATCACTTTTTAATTCATTTGGAGTTTGTTGTTCCATATCATATATAGTGTAATCTAAATTATCTCCAAACTGTAACCCAGTTACATAAAATAATTAAGTAAGAATTAATTATCCCCATCGATGCTTACTTGATATACTAAATAATCCTATGTACTTTTCTCTGTTATAAAAATGCACATTCTTTACTTTTTGAATATTGTACTTTGAAAATTTTTATGTACGTATTTATTTATTTATTTTTGGTCCTGACTAGGATCAACCCATGCCCTCTGCAGTGGAATCACAGAGTCCTAACCACTGGACCATCAGAGTATTCCCTGTAAATTTTTATTATTACTGCTTTGTGACTTGGTTTAACTCCTAGTGTATCTCCCTCTTCTATGTCTGATTGCTGCTGCTGCTGCTGCTAAGTCGCCTCAGTCGTGTCCGACTCTGTGCAACCCCATAGATGGCAGCCCACCAGGCTCCCCCATCCCTGGGATTCTCCAGGCAAGAATACTGGAGCGGGTTGCCATTTCCTTTTCCAATGCATGAAAGTGAAAAGTGAAAGTGAAGTCGCTCAGTCGTGTCCGACTCTTAACGATCCCATGGACTGCAGCCTACCAGGCTCCTCCATCCATGGGATTTTCCAGCAAGAGTATTGGAGTGGGGTGCCATTGCCTTCTCCCTATGTCTGATTATTTTCCCAGTATTTTCTTTTGTATATGTGTTCTCATGCATTTATATTTCCTATGATCTTTAATTTGGTGAGTTCTAAAAGAAGGAAAGTTATGATCAACCTAGATAGCATATTAAAAAGTGGAGGCATTACTTTGCCAGCAAAGGTTCATCTAGTCAAGGTTATGGTTTTTCCAGTGGTCATGTATGAATGTGAGAGTTGAACTGTGAAGAAAGCTGAGCGCCTAAGAACTGATGCTTTTGAACTGTGGTATTGGAGAAGACTCTTGAGAAGCACTTGGACTGCAAGGAGATCCAACCAGTCCATTCTGAAGGATATCAGTCCTGGGTGTTCTTTGGAAGGAATGATGCTGAAGCTGAAACTCCAGTACTTTGGCCACCTCATGTGAAGTGTTGACTCATTGGAAAAGACCTTGATGCTGGGAGGGATTGGGGGCAGGAGGAGAAGGGGACGACAGAGGATGAGATGGCTGGATGGCATCACTGACTCTATGGACATGAGTCTGAGTGAACTCTGGGAGTTGGTGATGGACAGGGAGGCCTGGCATGCTGTGATTCATGGGGTCGCAAGAAGTTGGGACATGATTGAGTGATTGAACTGAAAAGGAGGCCATTTGATATTTGGGTTAGTGTCCACTTAAGATATACAATTATTATGGGGTGATGACTGAATCTGAACTTGAGTTATCCCTTCTAGCTGGTGTAGCTGGGCATAAAGAACTGGGCTTTACAATGAGACTGAGCCTGGGTATGAACTCAGTCCTATCTCCTGCTAGCTTGTCCAGGGTATTGAACCACTCTGACCCTTACTCCTCCTTACCCACACGGAGATGATAAAACTTTACTCAGAGGGATGTCATTACTATTAACGAGGGAAGGGATGTGAAACACACAGCACAATGCCCGCCACAATTTGGGCACTTACTTTTCATTTCCTTTTTATTTTCTCCTAGCCACAATCTGTAGTTTCACTGGACCATCTTCAGCTTGCCCCCAATTTTTATGTTTTATAAATGAATTTCTTTGCCCCTTTATACTTCCACAAGTGTTTCCTGCTGACATGCAAAAATGATGTTATAGATTATTGCCCTTTTATCTTGCACTCCACCCTGTCGTGAAGCTCTTATATCACTGGGTGGATGGCTCTATTCAGGTTCTTAGGGATTTTTCGGGTAAACGCAGGCTTACCGTTTCTGAAAGCCACAGTTGTGTTCCTTAAAGAGATGCTAGAGTCTTTCAGTTCCCAGAGCCAAGTGAAGGCCTGCCTCTACCAACAATCAGGAGCTACTCTTGGTTTTCTCCCTCAAGGATCTCATTCTCAAGTCTCCGCCCTCTGAACAGTTCACCAAAGGAGCTGAGTTCTTCCACAAGAAGATTCCAAGCTGGACTTCCACCTCTGTACTCCTCACCTCATCCTCAGCTAGAACCTAAGCATCCAGTGCTAGTTTCAGATTGGGAGTCTTTTTTGACCTCTAGTGAATGTTTCACCTTTGCAAATGCACACTTCTAGGCAAACAGCCCCTTCAGGAGCAGAGAACATGTGAGATGGAAGTCACTCAAAAGCTGTCTTGAAATTTAACCGTCAAAAAGCTAAGATCATGGCAATCAGTCCTATCACTTCATGCAAATAGATGGGGGGGAAATGGAAACAGTGACAGATTTTATTTTCTTGGGCTCCAAAATCACAGCAGATGGTGACTGCAGCCATGAAATTCAAAGATGCCTGCCTCCTTAGAAGAAAAGCTATGACAAACCTAGACACCGTGTTAAAAAGCAGAGACATCACTTTGCCAACAAGAGTCTGTATAGTCAAAGCTATATTTTTCTAGTAGTCATGTACAAATGTGAGAGCTGGATCACAAAGAAACAAAGCATTGATGTTTTCAAACTGGTGCTGGAGAAGACTCTTGAGAGTCCCTTGGAGAGCAAGATCAAAGCAGTGAATCCTAAAGGAAATAAACCCTGAATACTCATTGGAAGGGCTGATGCTAAAGCTGAAGCTCTTATACTTTAGCCTCCTGATGCCAAGAGCCAACTCATTGGAAAAGACCCTGATGCTGGGAAAGACTGAGGGCAGGAGGAGAAGGTGGCAACAGAGGGTGAGATGGACATGAGTTTGAGCAAACTCTGGGAGACAGTGAAGGACAGGGAAGCCTGGCTTGCTGCAGTTTATGGGGTTGCCAAGAGTTGGACATAACTTAGCGACTGAGCAACAGTTACTTGGGCTTTGAGGTTTCTTTTTTAAAACTTTTTGTGTTGTGTAGGAGTATAGCTGATTAACAATATGACAGTTTCAGGTGGACAGAAAAGGGCTCATTCCTACATTATACATGTACCCATTCTCCCCCAAACTCCTCTCTCACCTAATTCATTCATACATACACATGTACCCATTCTCCCCCAAACTCCTCTCTCACCTAATTCATTCATACATACACATGTACCCATTCTCCCCCAAACTCCTCTCTCACCTAATTCATTCATACATACACATGTACCCATTCTCCCCCAAACTCCTCTCTCACCTAATTCATTCATACATACACATGTACCCATTCTCCCCCAAACTCCTCTCTCACCTAATTCATTCATACATACACATGTACCCATTCTCCCCCAAACTCCTCTCTCACCTAATTCATTCATACATACACATGTACCCATTCTCCCCCAAACTCCTCTCTCACCTAATTCATTCATACATACACATGTACCCATTCTCCCCCAAACTCCTCTCTCACCTAATTCATTCATACATACACATGTACCCATTCTCCCCCAAACTCCTCTCTCACCTAATTCATTCATACATACACATGTACCCATTCTCCCCCAAACTCCTCTCTCACCTAATTCATTCATACATACACATGTACCCATTCTCCCCCAAACTCCTCTCTCACCTAATTCATTCATACATACACATGTACCCATTCTCCCCCAAACTCCTCTCTCACCTAATTCATTCATACATACACATGTACCCATTCTCCCCCAAACTCCTCTCTCACCTAATTCATTCATACATACACATGTACCCATTCTCCCCCAAACTCCTCTCTCACCTAATTCATTCATACATACACATGTACCCATTCTCCCCCAAACTCCTCTCTCACCTAATTCATTCATACATACACATGTACCCATTCTCCCCCAAACTCCTCTCTCACCTAATTCATTCATACATACACATGTACCCATTCTCCCCCAAACTCCTCTCTCACCTAATTCATTCATACATACACATGTA
>SJYV01041826.1:0-21940 GCA_006410875.1 Neotragus pygmaeus
GGTGGCCAAAGTATTGGAGTTTCAGCTTCAACATCAGTCCTTCCAATGAACACCCTGGACTGATCTCCTCTAGGATGCACTGGTTAGATCTCCTTGCAGTCCAAGGGACTCTCAAGAGTGTTCTCCAACACCGCAGTTCAAAAGCATCAATTCTTCAGCACTCAGCTTCCTTTGTAATTCAACTCTCACACCTATGCATGACTACTGGAAAAACCGTAGCTCTGACTAGATGGATTTACTCATATATTTCTGGAAATCACTTATCACTTCCTCTACTCCTGAACCATTTTTCTTAAAGCCCATTTTTGATCCCTTTAGATTTTTGTGAATTGTCAGGACCTCTGAAAGCTCCTCTAGTAGTTTAATCATGAACTGTTTCCTACCTCAGCCTTGTTTCTCCTGTCGTAGTTCACCTCTACCCAGACATTAGCTTCTAAAATCTTATATGTATGCTTCTTAGATGATAAACACACACACATTGCACAACTTATTTTAATTTTAGATTTTTTACAATTAAATGATGCTATTTAATTGAAGGCCATTTGTATGTTTGGAAGAAAATAGCTCAATTAAACTTTATATTAAGGTCTTTCCTGTAGCTCAAATGGTAAAGAGTTTGCCTGCAATGCAGGAGACTGGGTTTAATCCCTGTGTCAGGAAGATCATCTGGAGAAGGGAATGGCAATCCACTCCAGTATTTTTGCCTGGAGAATCCCATGGACAGAGGAGACTGGCGGGCTACCATCCATGGGGTTGCAAAGAGTCAGACACAACTGAGAAAATAACACTAAACTTTATATTATACACACACATACACATGCAAATACACATACATGTACATGCGCACACACATTCCTAAACTCAGAATTCTTTTTTCTCTTCTTCCCCCAAACTGCTGTCTCCAGAAGGTCCAGCCCTGTGCTTCGTTTTTGACTTTGAATCTTGGCTGTAATGAAGCTTCTCTGCTGTGTTTAAGCTTTGGCTGGTCTCCTATAGATCCAGAGCCAATTCAAGATATGGATTTGCTCACTGGGACATGAAATCCCGAGGGATGAACTGGTATCACCCACATGATTTCAGTTGTAATAAAAATCTTTATCATGCAAGGGGCTTGGTTCCTGGACTCTCTTTGACTTTCAAAAACATTTTTGCAAGCTTAAATAATGTCAACAAATCCTGAATGGAGGAGACTGTTCAAGAATTATAACCAAGCAATAATGATGACATTAGGCAGGAAAATGCAGATGAGCATCAGTTTTCTTTTATCTCCTCCAGTAAAATCCTTTTAAGAGAAATTTGGAGTCGTGTTACCCTGGAAAACATAGCTGCTTGTATGGAGAGATGAGGTCATGTTTTTCTATTGTACTGAGGAAACTCAATTATTAGAAATTCCAGACTTTCTAGGGGACTCTGACTCATGTTTTGAGACCACATTTTATTCAGCAAACCATAACATTCACATGACCATCTCTCTCTCCACTGAGGCATCCGGCACCACATTCTGCTTGCAAATGTTTAAGCGTTTTTCTTAGAGTAGAATTCTATGTGAGTCCCTGCCTCATTTCTTTTACCTCCCACCCACATCGTCTGCCTCACAGATGGAGGCAGAAAGTGCACATTAATATTCTTCACTCCCCCAACTGGTGGGTGGCAGAATAAAGTCACACTCTCTAGTCAAGGACTGAAAGTTTTGATCACCACTCTGTTCTTCCTCTTGCTCACTGACCTGTCTCCTTATCCCTATCCCCTCCCTCCAAATCTCAGCTCCAACAGGCTTTTGAGTGAACCCTGGGCACTGGTTCATCTCTCTGAGAGGTTACCTCATTCATTCATTTGGTCATCTGTTAAACAAATATGTGGTGAGTATCTGACAGTGTTCTAAGCAGAGGAAATAGAGCAGTGAACAGAACAGATAAAATCTCTGTCCTCCTGAAGTTAACATCAGGGGGAATTCACACTGCAAACATGATGTGTAATTATAATATATAATTTGTCCTGGGCCCACCAGGCTCCTCTGTCCATGGAATTCTCCAGGCAAGAGTACTAGAGTGGGTACCATTCCATTCTGCAGGGGATCTTCCAGACCTAGGGATTGGACCTGGGTCTCCTACACTGCAAGCAGATTCTTTACTATCTGAGCTACCGGGGAAGCCTGGTAGCATCCATAATTGGTTGGGAATGAGGGCGATGAGAAAAGTACAACAGGGAATGGGAAATGGAGCATTAGAAGCAAGGGTTGCAATTTTACTTTATTTTAATTTTTTTCAACTTTATTTGAGGTATAATTGACAAATATAATTGTGTGCATTTATAGTGTACAGCGTGATGATTTGAGATACATAGTGGAGTGGTTATTAGGATCGAGATAATTGACATATTCATTACCTCACATAGTTAACTTTTTAAAAGCAATTTTGGTTATGTTTATGCTTAAGTTCTACACTCAGCTACTTTCAAGTATACAATACTGTATGATTAACCATAGTTACCATTCAGTCTATTAGAATCTCAGCACTTACTTTTCATAAAACTGAAAGTTTATATCCTTTGACCAAAGTCTCCCTGTTTTTCCTTCTTACCAGTCCCTGGGAAACCACCATTTTATTTTCTGTTTTTATGAAATTGGCTTTTTAAAATAATAGATTCCACAAATAAACATCATACAGTATTTATTTTCTTCTGTCTGACTTATTTCACTTAGCATATGCCCTCCAGGTTACAAATGGCAGTGTTTTCTGCTTTTTTCTGGTCGAGTAATGGGATTCTAAAACTTGTATGGGGTTCCATACAAGTTTTAGAATAATTTTTTATATTTTTTTGTCAAAAATACCATTGGAATTTTGACAGGAATTACATTGCATCTCTAGGTCACTTTGGCTAGAATGGACTTCCCACAATATTAATTCTTCCATTTTAAGAATATGGGGTGTCTTTCCTTGTATTTGTGTCTTCTTCAATTTCTTTCATTAGCGTCTTATACTTTTCAATGCATAGGTCTTTCATTTCCTTGGTTAAATTTATTACAAAAGATTTTATTGTCTTTGTTGCTATTGTAAATTGGATTATTTGTTAATTTCTCTTTGATATAGTTCATTAGTTATATATCCATTCATTATATATTTATATATATATGTGATTCAACCTTCGTGAGTTGTCTGTTTCCAGGAATTATTCATTTCTTTGAATTTATTTAATTTGTTGGCAAATAATTGTTCATAATAGTCTTTCTGGTTCTTCACATTTCTGAGGTATCAGTTGTAATGTCTCTTCTTTTTAAAATAACTTTATTAATTAGAGTCATCTCTCTTTTTTNGGGCGACGGTGGCTGATGCAGGCCATGAAAGAGACCATTCTGCAGATTCCCGAGCCGGTGACCCCTCGCCAAGTGAGGGAATTCCTAGGGACTATTGGGCACTGCAGACTGTGGATCATCAGGTTAGCCGAGAAGGCCCGACCACTGTATGTATGAACGAGGTAAAGAAAGCCAAAACTGGACTTGGACTGAACCCTTGAGGCAGACATTTTGAGAGCATATTCATGGCCCAATATACAAGGAACGGGGGTTCCTAATGGCAAAGGGAAAGGTAGTCAAGAACTTACCTGAGATCCATAGACTCTTGGCAGCTGTCCACCAGCCTTGGGTGGTAGCCATAGCGCATGTTCCGGAACACCAAAAGGGGAAAGATCTAAGGGCTTGAGGCAACCGAGCCGCTGACACAGCAGCTCACCAAGCTGCCATGGGAAGCTACGAGACCTGCATACTGGCTGTGGGATTGCTGGCCCCAGGAATGTGGACCCTGCCACCAGCCCCCGAGTACTCCCTCTCCAATCAGGACTGGATTNATGTGTATAAGAGACAGCATTATATATTTATATATATATATGTGATTCAACCTTCGTGAGTTGTCTGTTTCCAGGAATTATTCATTTCTTTGAATTTATTTAATTTGTTGGCAAATAATTGTTCATAATAGTCTTTCTGGTTCTTCACATTTCTGAGGTATCAGTTGTAATGTCTCTTCTTTTTAAAATAACTTTATTAATTAGAGTCATCTCTCTTTTTTTCTTAGTCTAGTTAAAGGTTTGCCAATTTTGTTTATCTTCTTAAACTATCAGCTCTGGGTTTGGTGATCAAAAGACTGTCTTTCGAGTCTCCACTGAATTTACTTCTGCGCTAATATTTCTTGTTTCCTAGAACCCCCTAACCCACTGCCTCTGGGCCCCTGTTGTGTCTTTGTCATAGTCATTCACTGTGTACCTAATTCCCAGTTCAGCATCTTCTGTTCCACCCAGGCCCTGCTCTGATTCTTGGCAACCTCAGCCTCTGGGTGGATGGTCTATACCACATCCTGGCCTCTTAGTTCCTGCACTTTCTCATCCACAGTGTTTTTCTTCTTTCTGCACTGGTTAGCCACCCACTCCCACGGTCACATCTTAGATTTCTGCATTAAAATAACTTTTACAATTCCCTTAATATCTGAAATGCTAATGCCCAGGCTCTTAACAAAAGGCTTTTTATTCTTTTAGTTAACTTTTTGAGGAATTCCCACTATAATCATTCTTTGGCCTTATTGAGTCAATTGAACACCCTAATTTCTCACTGTTCACTAATTCTCCCTAAGCTTTCTTCATTTTTTTTTTTTTTTTGTCCAGCTTAGGTTCTGTGTTGTGTTCATTTGCTAAGTCATGTCTGACTGTTGCAACCCCATGGACTGCAGCACACCAGGCTCCCCTGTCGTCCACTGTCTCCTGGAGTTTGCTCAAATTCATGTCCATTGAGGCAGTGATCCCTGCTCAGTCAGTATTACTGGCTTGCAGATGTCTGCTTCTTTTTGGCTATGATTCTCTTTTCAGAACTCATCATCTAAAGCACTTTAACACCACCAGAGCTTACGTGCTGTCACTTCAGTCTGACTCTGTGACCCCATGGACTATAGCCTGCCAGCCTCCTCTGTCCATGAGGATTCTCCAAGAAACAATACTGGAGTAAGTTGCCATTCCCTTTTCCAGGGGATCTTCCCAACCCAGGGATCGAACCTGGGTCTCCCACATTATGGGCAGATTCTGTACCATCTGAGCCACCAGGGAGCTTTCCGAATTATCCATGCCTGGGGCCCTGAGGGGAGTTGACCAGTGTCTGGAGGAGCAGCCCAGGTATCAGCGTTTGTTAAAAAGCTCCCTGGTTGCTCTACTTTCCAGTCAAGGCTGGGAGCTGCTGCCTGGATGAACCCAGCTGAGTGCCTCGCTCTGCCTGTCTGCGCCGCTGAGCCTCGTCGGGGGAAGCCACAACAGAGAAGGCTGAATTCCTCTTACATTCTTGATCTCAGACCGTGGGAGGGATTCCAGTACTCCCTGGACATCTGGTCACATATCTCTATAAGCTGCCTGTGGCCCCCTCGGAGAGGACCGTTTTACCCTTTTTCTTTCTTCTCAACTCTTTCCTCCTCTGTCCAGTCACACTTAGCTGGTGAATTTCCCTCATCCTTCACTGGAAAAGTGGGAACCATCTGATGGGGACTCCTCAGTCTCCTCGTTATCCCCCTTCCACGTGCTGGGTGTGGTCACTTTAATTCATACTTATACCTTGTTTCCTTCTTGTTGTCTCTCTTCCATGAGGCTGTGAACTCTGAGGGGTCACGTCGGTTATTTACTGGTGTAGACGCCCAGCACAGGGCCCAGAGCCTATCAAGCAGGAAGAAGACACTCGAATATTTGCTGCATGAATAAACAAGGCAAATTTTGATGACACGCATTAATACAAAGGTGTAGATCATACTTGCAGCTGTTTTTGTGGCTGGACAGAGGTTAGACATCATTCCAGCAGTCTTGCTTTGCCCAGACTGAAGCAGGTCACATGACTTCCTCATGACCACGCAGATGGTGGATTGCAGAGGTGGGCCCAGAGCTCTTACATAGCCCAGCCCGTATGGTCAGCTACAACGAGTGTTTGAGCCAGACTCCTTTTACCCACTGATATTTGGCTTTGGGACACAGGGTCTTGTTTTTAGAGCAGAAGATGGTGATGTTGGGTTCAGGCCAGTATCCTAACTGGCTTGTGTTTCCTCAGCACCGACTGATAGAGGTGGGAATGGCTTCAGGAAGGAGTTGCTGTGGAACAAGGCCAGCCTGCAGAGCACAGCACTGAATTGTTCTCNACTGCAGCACACCAGGCTCCCCTGTCGTCCACTGTCTCCTGGAGTTTGCTCAAATTCATGTCCATTGAGGCAGTGATCCCTGCTCAGTCAGTATTACTGGCTTGCAGATGTCTGCTTCTTTTTGGCTATGATTCTCTTTTCAGAACTCATCATCTAAAGCACTTTAACACCACCAGAGCTTACGTGCTGTCACTTCAGTCTGACTCTGTGACCCCATGGACTATAGCCTGCCAGCCTCCTCTGTCCATGAGGATTCTCCAAGAAACAATACTGGAGTAAGTTGCCATTCCCTTTTCCAGGGGATCTTCCCAACCCAGGGATCGAACCTGGGTCTCCCACATTATGGGCAGATTCTGTACCATCTGAGCCACCAGGGAGCTTTCCGAATTATCCATGCCTGGGGCCCTGAGGGGAGTTGACCAGTGTCTGGAGGAGCAGCCCAGGTATCAGCGTTTGTTAAAAAGCTCCCTGGTTGCTCTACTTTCCAGTCAAGGCTGGGAGCTGCTGCCTGGATGAACCCAGCTGAGTGCCTCGCTCTGCCTGTCTGCGCCGCTGAGCCTCGTCGGGGGAAGCCACAACAGAGAAGGCTGAATTCCTCTTACATTCTTGATCTCAGACCTTGGGAGGGATTCCAGTACTCCCTGGACATCTGGTCACATATCTCTATAAGCTGCCTGTGGCCCCCTCGGAGAGGACCGTTTTACCCTTTTTCTTTCTTCTCAACTCTTTCCTCCTCTGTCCAGTCACACTTAGCTGGTGAATTTCCCTCATCCTTCACTGGAAAAGTGGGAACCATCTGATGGGGACTCCTCAGTCTCCTCGTTATCCCCCTTCCACGTGCTGGGTGTGGTCACTTTAATTCATACTTATACCTTGTTTCCTTCTTGTTGTCTCTCTTCCATGAGGCTGTGAACTCTGAGGGGTCACGTCGGTTATTTACTGGTGTAGACGCCCAGCACAGGGCCCAGAGCCTATCAAGCAGGAAGAAGACACTCGAATATTTGCTGCATGAATAAACAAGGCAAATTTTGATGACACGCATTAATACAAAGGTGTAGATCATACTTGCAGCTGTTTTTGTGGCTGGACAGAGGTTAGACATCATTCCAGCAGTCTTGCTTTGCCCAGACTGAAGCAGGTCACATGACTTCCTCATGACCACGCAGATGGTGGATTGCAGAGGTGGGCCCAGAGCTCTTACATAGCCCAGCCCGTATGGTCAGCTACAACGAGTGTTTGAGCCAGACTCCTTTTACCCACTGATATTTGGCTTTGGGACACAGGGTCTTGTTTTTAGAGCAGAAGATGGTGATGTTGGGTTCAGGCCAGTATCCTAACTGGCTTGTGTTTCCTCAGCACCGACTGATAGAGGTGGGAATGGCTTCAGGAAGGAGTTGCTGTGGAACAAGGCCAGCCTGCAGAGCACAGCACTGAATTGTTCTCACCTGTGCATTTGATACTTTAGTTCTAGGAAAAACACCTCTCATTTAAAGCACTTTGCTAAAAATACAGTTTCTAAGATACTGAGTGACTTTACAGAAGAAGTACCTACAAGGACTTACACTGTGCTTGTCAGTGTATAATCATAGACATTATGACAAAGGTACCATTTAAGCAAGAAATAATGGAAAGAGAAACAAAGAGATCTCCTTCTTCCACATTAAACTGGCTAAAAAAAATCCCAGATTAACTCAAGCAAAGATTATTCCAAAAAAGAGTGCTTCTCTGGTGTGATTGAGCCAACCTCTGACAGTCCCTAGATGCAGACTTGCTGTGTAGTGACGGCTTTTGTCACAAACTTGAAAAGCTTAATTGGAGGAGTGCTCAGTCTTTAATAGGTACAGGGGGCCTTCCTGCATGCGTTAAACATCAGAGAGGACTGTTACGAAGCAGCAGTTCTTTTTATCCAATTCCAATATCCAGTTCCTCATGGTGGTCAAACTATGACCCTTTTAGGGTAACCAACCATCCCGGTTTCCCTGATGTTGATGGGTTTCATGGAATGCAGGACTTTTGGTGCCAAGTTGAGAGAGTTCTGGAAAAGCTAAAGTGGTTAGTCACCCTAAACACTGGTAAATGTTGGAGAATGGCTCTTTTCTCTCCATCATAAGAAAACCCCTTCTTTAGTTCTGTCCATAGAAAAAGGAGCCATGAATCCAGACTCCGCTCTCTAACCTGCCCAGTATTCTTCAGACCTCCTCTGGAGGCTGAAATCAGTTGCATATACTCTGGCTCTGAAACAGAGTTTAATGTCCTACTAACTCGAAAGTGAAAGTGAAAATGTGTATCGCTCAGTTACCTCAGACTCTTTGTAACCATGGACTGTAGTCCACCAGGCTCCTCTGTCCATGGGATTTTCCAGGCAAGAATACTGGAGTGGGTTGCCATTTCCTTTTCCAGGGGATCTTCCTGACCCAGGGACTGAACCTGGGTCTCCTGCATTGCAGGCAGATTTTTTTTTTTACCATCTGAACCACCAGGGTTCAGGGACCACCTGAAATCCCCAGTTACTCTTTTAGCTCTTATCCTGGATTTTCTATAAACCTGGACCCATGTAGGGCCTTTGCCTAATGGGAATATTACTGCAATTTTATATGGTCCAAATTATTGCAACCCACTCTTCCCATCACTCCCTAACCACCTTAGAGTTAGACCAGTGATCCAGGTTGGTTAGCCACTATCGTTGTGATGATGGGGAAGTCACCTGAAGGTGTGGCATTTCCCACATTTTAACTGCAGCCTATAGTATCTGGGGAGTCCAAGATTCTCTTTGAGAATGATAGTAAATAGGATAAAAGAAATTCTCCCATAAATATTTCCAAAATCCATGTTATAAAATTAGATTGTCAAGTTCCTGTCTATTCATCTTTTCGTACTTGCTTGCCACATCCTGACATTGGGAATAGTTGTCAAAATAAATCAAAATCTCACTGTTTGAAACAGGCATTAGTGATATTAGATGAGAAGAATTTTCCAGACAGTTTTGAACTCTTGCTATGATATGATTTATGCTGAAGTGTTTGGAAAGTTGGCCTGAAGTTTGGCAAATGATCACAAATTGCCTGGAATTATTTAGCTCCGTATGATTGTTTAATTTTTATGAGTGTGTGCCTTCTTTCTTCAATTAAATTGTAAGATTACTGGGGCCATTAAGCAGGGGTTATGGTTCCAGAAATTCTCCACAGTGCTTAGGACAGAACTCTGCACACACTGAGTGGGAAGAAGGCTGTGCATATAGTCATTGAGCGAAAGCATTGTATTTCTCCAAGTATTGGCATTTGTGTTGGTTGGTAGATGGCCAGTCAGCAGAGTGGCCTTGGAGAGTGAATTATGTGTGGAAATAGCTCTAGGTTATGTGAAGAACATCCATTCATTCATTAGGCTGTAATTAACCCTACAGGTTCCCACTGTGGTGTTAACATTGAATAAAAACAGAGACAAGATAAAAAGCTCTTTCATGTTGACACAAACTTGAATAGGCTCGCTATTAACCACTAATGTTGAGCTCTATTTTGTCAAGATAATTTCGTGCCTCACTTTGAGGTGAATCTAATATTGGGAATATTTCCTCTACTGCTCAGCTTGTAAATCCACCTCGGGGTATTATGGCACCACACTAAGATAAGCTGTGGGAGAAAAACCAGAGTCATAATTTTTCTTATTTTTAAATATAAAATTGAACAGATCTTGTGCCAATTAGTTCTGATTAAAACTTCCAACCTTTCTAGTCTTATATTTCTCATATTTTTAAGTGGAAAGGATTCTAATTATGGCTATGGAGACCTGAGATATTTGTGTATATTATGTCATAGAAGTGCACAGTATAATAATTATTATTATCAATAAATCTTCTCATCAACAAATCTTAAAACAGTAGAGTCCTTGCATTCCCTTTTAGCAGGGAAATTGTACATTCTATACTAATGGAGACTGCTATGAATCATTTTGACCTACTGTGCCAGGGATGAAAATAGGTTTTTTTCTTGGCTGTCACCGCTGATCTATTGGCAGCAATTGACAGGGGCACTGAGGTAAGGATTATGAAGCTGCCTCTAGACCAGCAGTCAGCAAACTTTTTTTTTGTAAATGACCATAGTAAATATTTTAGGCTTTTTGGACCATATGGTTTCTGCTGCAACTATTCAACTTTGCCATTGTAGCATTGGGCATGGCTATGTTCCAAAAAACTTTATTTACAAAAATGGGCGGCAGTGAGATTTGGCTTGTGGTCCATGGTTTGTCATCTCCTGCTCCAGACTCAGAAAAGGCAATGGCTGATTAGCTTTGTCTGCTGGGGCATGAGAGTAAGAAGTAGCGTCATGGATACCCTTCCTTTCTTCTCTTTGAGTGTCCACAGCATTCATTGTAAAAAAGTTCTGATCACAGCTCTGGCTATTGATTAGCATGCATAACCTAGATAGATCAATAGAAGTTTTAGATGAGAATTAGCCAGTTGTGCTCTACATAAATTAAAACAGTCTGTAATCACTTGCAGTTCTAAAATCCAAAGTTCTGGAAATCCAAAGGTTTTTTGTTTCAAGTAGCAAAATTTGAGCTGTCTCATTTGGCAGTCAAACCTGCCTGGAGTAGACATAAGGCTCTTTATAGTCTGTATTTATCTTGCTTAATGTGGTAATTGATATGTCTTGTTGTTTGATCACAGACTGTCTTCCTAGACTCTTCATTATATACTGAAAGGTGTATGTACCAAATCACCTTTCTGAAATTCAGAAATTTCTGAGGAAACCATTTGACATGGAGGATTTCTGATGGGGGATTGTGGACTTATAAACACAAACGACTCCTTTTTCTTTTGTGGAAGGAAGAACATCTTCAATATATGCATGTCTGAATAATGACAATAAATTAGTCTAATCGAGCCATTTGACCGATTGCTAGTTAAATTAGTGTAATCAGCTTAATCACCTGTGTTAATGAAGAGTTAAGCTTCTGATTTTAAACCCAGTAAAGCCAGGAAAATAAACATTAATCTTTCCCATAATGACCTTTTCTCTACTCATTTTATGTAAATACATTTTGACAGTGCTGTCTGGCACATCTATCCATACAAAATGGTGCAGATCTTTTTGGTCAATAATTGGCTTCTACAGTCTTGAGTTACCCCTGCAGGTGCAAACAAGTGTGGTATGTTGCAGTGAAGGTCAAGGGGATGCATGAGCATCAAACTGAATGAGATCTCATCAGAACTGAATGGACTCATCAGAACGAGAAGCTAGAAGGATTGGACCTCACTCTTACCCTTCCACTAGGTGTGCCATGCTTCTAGCTTATCCATAAAATGGGGCTGTTGGCACAAGGGTGGAATTGCACATTTCTTCTTGTCTTTATATATTTGCCATGTTTTGTCTTCTTTTATTTCAGCATTTGCTAGTTGCCACTTTACACTGGACAACAATTTCTTAGAGTGTAAGAAAACCCTTGTATCTTCAGTCTTTATCACAGAGGTCAGTATGTTTGTTGACCAACTGAATGCTTGTAGATTCAAGGACTTAAAACTAATTGGGAACTCTAATGCCATCTTTTCAAATCTTTCTGGTTTATAGATGAGGAAACTACTCTCTAGAGAGGTTTATTAGACAGTCCCACATATTGAATACTGTTACCCAGGACTTTGCTGACATCATTTTCTTAATTCCTACAATAACTCTTGGAATTAAGTGAACCATCCACAGTTTCACAGGTGAGGCAATTGATTCTTGAAAGGTTAAGTAACTTGGTAAGAAGCAGTACAGAGTACTCTAGCTGAGTCCAAAGTCTATCTTATTTTAGTGTGTAATTTTCCATCTTATTATAGGATCATGCCTGCCTCTGATGACTCATAGATGCCTCTAGATCCTACTAGGATATTCTGTTCATTTTGATTCATATCCACTGGAGAATATTAAGATGAGTAAACATAATCCTTGTCTCTGACAAAGTTTACAGCCTGGAGGAGAAGCAGATGTTTATAACCTAGGTTATTTTTATATCTTCTCCCCCTGCCTCCTTGTACAGCTTTCTATAAGATATAATTAACAAATAAAATTGTAATATATATAAAGTGTACAGTGTGATGATAATTTGATATACATAGTGAAATAATTACCACAGTCAAGTTGGTTAATTAACATATCTATCACCTCAAATCTGTTGTTCAGTTGCTCAGTTGTGTCTGACTCTTTGTGAACCCATGGACTGCAGCATGCCAGGCTCCCCTGTCCTTCACTATCTACTGGAGTTTGCTCAAATTCATGTACACTGGGTCAGTGACATTATCTAACCATCTCATCTACACTCTCTAGGTTTGTCATAACTTTCCTTCCAAGGACTCATATCACATCCTTATTATTATTATTTTTTTTGGTGAAGTCTCTTAGCAACTTTCACATGTATGATACAGTATTATTAGCTATAGTCACTATGCAGAACATTAGATCCTCAGAACTTACTATTCTTCCAGCTGAAAGTNAAATCTGTTGTTCAGTTGCTCAGTTGTGTCTGACTCTTTGTGAACCCATGGACTGCAGCATGCCAGGCTCCCCTGTCCTTCACTATCTACTGGAGTTTGCTCAAATTCATGTACACTGGGTCAGTGACATTATCTAACCATCTCATCTACACTCTCTAGGTTTGTCATAACTTTCCTTCCAAGGACTCATATCACATCCTTATTATTATTATTTTTTTTGGTGAAGTCTCTTAGCAACTTTCACATGTATGATACAGTATTATTAGCTATAGTCACTATGCAGAACATTAGATCCTCAGAACTTACTATTCTTCCAGCTGAAAGTCTGTATCCTTTGGCCAGCATCTTGCTATTTGCCTATCTCAGGTCCCTGGTGACCACCGTTTTTCTGTTTCTATGAGTTCAGCACTTTTTAAGATTCCACATGGAAGTGATGTCATATACAGTATCTGTCTTTCTCTATCTGGCTTATTTCACTTACCACAATGCCCTCCAGGGTCATCCATGGCAGAATTTTCTTCCTTTATGGCTGAGCAATATTTCATTGGGCTTCACTGGTGGCTCAGTGGTAAGGAATCTGCCAATATAGGAAAGCGGGTTCCATCCCTGTGTTGGGAAGGTCTTCTGGAGGAGGAAATGGCAACACACTCCAGTGTTCTTGCCTGGAAAATCTCACGGACAGAGGAGTCTGTCGGAGCTACAAACCGTGGGGTGGTAAAAGAGTTGGACATGACTGAGTGATGGAGTACTTGTGTATACTATATGTTATACCTTATATGTATAGTTATATAAAAAAGTTTCTTTATCCAATCATCTGTGATGAATGGTTAGGTTGTTTTGGTGTCTTTTCTGTTGTGAAAAATGCTGCAGTAAACATGGGAGTGCAGGTATCTCTTTGAGGTAATTAGTTCATTTCCTTTGAATATATATCCAGAAGTAGGATTGTTCTATGTTTAAGGTTTTAAGAAACTTCCACACTGTTTCTGAAATGGCTGTACCAATTTACATTCCCCCCAGCAGTGTGTAAGTGTTCCCTTTTCTCTACATCCTCACCAACACAACAGTATCTCTTATCTTATTGATAATAGTCATTTTAGTACATGTGAGGGTATATGTCATTGGGGTTTTGATTTGCATTTCCTTCATGGTTAGTGATGTTGAGAATCTTTTCATGTACATATTGGCCATTCATATATCTTCTTTGGAAAAATGTCTGTTCAGGTCCCTTGTCCATTTCAAATTTTTTATTTTTCTATTGACTTGTAAGAGTCCCTTATATATTTTAGATATTAACCTCTTACTATATATGGTTTGCACATATTTTCTCACATTCTGCAGATTACCTCTTCATTTTGTTGATTTTTTTCCTTTGTTGTTGAAAAAAATTTTAAGTTAGATAAAGTCTCACTTGTTCAATTTTTGCTTTTGTTGCTTGTGCTTTTGTAACCAGATCCAAAAATGGTCACCAAGACTGGTGTCAAGGAAGCTTTTCTTTTATGTTTTTCTTCTAGGAGTTTAAAGGTTTCATGTCTTACAGTTAAGCCTTTAATACATTTTTAGTTCATTTTTGTTTATGGTGTAAGATAAAGTTCCATTTCATTCTTTTGCCTGTGAATATCCAGTTTTCTCAACACCCTTTAAGGGAGAGATTATCCTTTCTCCACTGTGCATTCTTGGTGCCTTTGCTGAAAATTAGTTGACCATGCATATGTAGGTTTATTTATGGGTTCTTCATTATAGTCCATTGATCTGTTGTTATGCAGATACCATACTGTTTTGCTTACTGTAGCTTTGTAATACAGTTTGAAATCAGGACATGAGGAGTCTTCAGTTTTGCTCTTCTTGAAGATTACTTTAGCTATTCTGGGTTTCTTTTGTAGTTTCATGTGAATTGTAGATTTTTTCTATTTCTGTGAAAAATTCCATTTGAAGTTTGATAGGAATAGCATTAAATCTGTAATTCTCTTTGGTTTGCCATAACTTCTTAACCAGTATATTTGCTTTTTCCCTCATCCACTTACAGCCTTTACTCTGCACAGAACCAAATTCTGTTGATTCGTAAGAAGATTGAGTCCCTTCTCTGTTCTAAGCCCTCCAATGACTGAACTTAGTATAAAAGCCAGAGTCCTTTCAATGATCAGTAAAGCCATTTGCAGTCTGGCTGCTATTATTTCTCTGACATAAACTCTAACCTCTCTCCCCTTGCCTCTCCCATCTCAACTGTATTGGTCTTTCTGCTCCACCTTGAACATATCAGGCACATTCCTACCTCAGGACCTTTGTATTTGCTATTCTTCAGGCTTGGAAGACTCTGAGATAACCTTGCATGATCTTCTGCTTTATCTTCTGTAGTGAGATTTTCCACTGTTCATCCTATCAAAACTTGTAATCTCTTCTACTCTTCATATGCCTGGACATAAAGGCACTAAAATATTTGCTGGATATTGAATAAATATATTATTTGGAATGTAACCGGAACTTTGAAAATGTCTAAATGAAGTGTCATAGGAACCCAGGAATACTTTCTCCTTAAGCACACAGGATTTGTAATTACTCTATTTGCTAAGGGTCAAATTTCTCATCAATCATGAAAGAAAGATTGGATTCAGCCACACAGAAATACAAATACATTATGCTGGAATTAGCCAAAAAATCTATTCTTTAAAAGAGTTATAGAACTAGAAGCAATCTGGTTATCAAGATATAAGAAACCAGTAAAATTATGGGGGCTATCTGGTGAATGGAAAATGATGCAATTAAATAAAAATGTTTGTCTTGGAAAAAATTAATGATGTGGATTTATGTTATTTTATATTATTAAGAAAACTTAAAAAAGTTATTAGTATAAAAAGATTCCATTTTTGTATGTGTATTTCAAATAAAGCTTAAGATTATTTTTGTGAGTTAAAAAAATATTCTATGAGTTTTTCACCTATTTTGTTCCATGGAATCTCATAAAGCCTATGAATTTCTTCTTAATGTCTTTAATTGGATAGAAATAGGATAACAAAAGGAACATTATATTTAAATGTACTTCTCAAGATGTTGAAAGACAAAATTTTGATGTAACTATATATGTATTTTTAATTATCACTCTGAATAATAAGACACTTAAATACAGTCATGCTAAAGTTGTTTTACTTTCTTGTGACAAATCAGTGTGAAAGCTGTGATAGCTTAGCTTGAATAAGAACATTAAATTGTGGAATGGTCTTTACCAAGGCAACACTCATTCATGTTGAACGTCCAATCAATTTTGATTTCTTTGTGATAACTACAAGTAGTGGAAATCTAAATGTACAAAGGTCTGCCTTTGTAAGTGGAACAAATTACTTTCATAGCTTGCTTTAGAAGATGACAGTAGGCTCTCTCAAGGAACACAAGAATTCTTCAAACCTTTTTCTCTTTCTAGATCTTTGATTTTTTAAATGTTGGATTTTTAAAAACTGTAGTATAATTTATATATAGTGAAAATCACAGATCTTAAGGTAGAGTTCAATGAGCTTTGACTAATGCCTGATCCTGTTTCCTCCCACCTCAAACATTTTCAGATTTTTGAATTTCAAACGATAACTTACTTTTTGCTTATTTCAAAACTTTATGCAAATAGAGTAATGTAGTATGTACTATTTTCTATTTGCCTTCTTTTGCTTAGTTTATTGTCTTTGATCAATATCTAATTGTATATATTAGCTGTTCACTCATTTTTATTGCTAAGTAGTGTTTCATTATAAACAAATGGTTTATCCATTCTTTGTCGATGGGATTTTTGGTTGTTTCCAGTTTTTTACTATTATGCATAAAGCTGCTATTATTTTTCTTGTATGTCTTTTTGTGGAAATATATTTTACTTTCATTTGGGTAAATATCTAGGAATGTAATTTCTGGGTCACAGGATAAATTTATGTTTATATTAAAAACTGCCAATTTGGCAATTTCTGTATGTTATGTTTTGTTTCTTGCTTTCATTTTTGTTATTCAGTCTTGTTAAGGGTTAATCAATTTTGCTAATATTTTAAAGGAAAAGACCTTTTTATTATGTTAACTTTGTTTATTGTTTATCTGTTTTTCATTTTGTTCTGATCTTTATGATTTTTTCCTTCTACTTCAGGTTTAAATTATTCTTTGCCTTCTAGCTCTTAAGGTGAAAATCTAGATAATTTTAAACCTGTCTTCATTTATCATATAAATATTTAAAGCTAAGATTTTTCCTCTAAGCACTGCTTTAGTTACATCTCATCCATTTTGATATGTTAGATATGTTATTATTCAATTTAAAGTATTTTCTAATTTTCCTTGTGATTTCCTCTTCAATAGGTTGTTTGAAAGTATGATACACTATTTCCAAATTTTGGGGGAATTTCTAGATTTAAAAAATTGATTTCAAATTAATTACAGTATAGTCAGAGAACATACTTTGTATGATTTCAGTCCTTTGAAAAGTATTGATATTTGTCTTTCCTATTTATTCTGTATTTTGCTCTCTTATTTTTTTTTTAAGGTTAATCTAAATTTTTATGTATCATTTAATCTCTTCTATCACTTTTCAGCTATATCATTGTAATCAGTTTCCTATTGCATCTATAACAAATTACCATAAATCCAGTGACTTAAAACAATACAAATTTATTATTTATAGTGCTGGAGGTCATTAGTCTAAAATGAGTCTTACTGGGCAAAAATCAAGGTGTCAGCAGGACAGCTACATTTCTTCTGCAGGCTTGAGGGGAGAATCCATTTCTCTGCTTTTTCATCTTTTTGTGGCTGCCTATATTTTTGGCTCATTGCCTCCTTCATTCTTCAAAACCAACAATTATACCACTTGGACCTCTGATTCCATGATCAGAGGTCACATGTCATTTAGTGACAGGCCTAATAATATAATTTCACATCTTCAGTAACTGTAGTGTTATTCTTATTGATGACAAGGCCACAAGCATTGCTCATATTACTGTGGTTTGTAATTTCTATTTTACCTGGGTTCTGGTTCGCTGATCTTTTCTTATTCAGTGTTTAATCATCTGTTAAGGCTATTCAGTGAAATTTCATTTCAGATATTTCATTTTTCAGTTCTAGAAATACCAGTTTTTTTTTTAATTTTTCCTTTTCTATTAAGATAACCTGCCTGTTGCTAGTACTGTGGTTTATTGTCTACTTTGATGGTTAAAGAAAATGTAAAATTCCAGTGAGGATATAAAGATGTATTTTATTCCCACCCAGATTGGGTCAGTTGTATCCCAACATATTAAAACTGGTTACCTCTGGGTGATGACTGTGGCGGATTCTTATTCTTTGCTCTTTTCTGTTTTTTAAATATTTTTTCAATGAGCATGTATTGCTTTGTAATAGTAAAGACTATATATATAGAGAGATAGATAGATAGCCTAAATATATTTACATTTAAGTGGCATGTACATAAATGTAATATTCCTTTCTACAATATTATATATATTTTAAAAAATGTGTTGCATAAATGTTAGATTCATTATATTCCTGTTAAGGTAAAATGATTAAACAGATAAGTTAAAATGATGGTAAGTTTTCTTGAGGATGGAAAACAGAAAAAAGCAATATCATCATATCAATATTTATTGTAACTATTCTCTCAATTTTAACATATTTTATATTCTATAAATCTATTCATACATAGAAAAACAATTATTTTTAAAAATGATAATTTATATGAATAGAGTAATTATAAGTACTTTATGATATATTTGTGCCTTATTATTCTAAAACATTTTATTTTTCAGTGTTGGAATTCATTAATAATTATGTCTTGTCACTGAGAGAAGATATTTTTTTGATTATTCATTATAGTTTACTACATATATCTAGCTAGTTTATTTAAAGGTAGTTACTTCATGAAAGTGGGTTAAGCTCTTGAAAAGTAAGTATTTTTTCCTTCAGGATATTTATTAAATCACTATTATGCAGCGTATTATTAAGGTCATAAGCATTAATTAATAGCTTCCAAATTATCATGTTAAGGAATCGTTATTTAATATAAAATAATCCTGCTTTCCTTTTGCTGTGTTTGTAATTCTGTTAGTCCTGGGCAGTAGCATAGATAGAAGAGACACTTGAGGAGGCAAAGTTTCTAGATAAACAGCAAACTACATTTAAAAGATGGCCTACTTAAAAATTTAAAAGCCACAAGACAGGTAAATGTTAAAGGAATCACCCAACAGCCTTTCAAGAAAAGCCCAAAATCTTTTCTCTTAAGTTGAGCCTTGTTACAGCCTGGGTTCTGGGGCAGCTTGAGGGATGCCAAAGGCCACCCTGTGTTCCCCACATATCACCTTACACAGGGCATAAGGCAGTCACCCTCTGGAGCTCAGGTTTCCGGAGTGGCTCAGACAGTAAAGAATCTACCCGCAATGCCAGAGACCTGGGTTTGACCCCTGGGTTGAGAAGATCCCCTGAAGAAGGGAATGGCCACCCACTCCAGTATTCTTGCCTCGAGAATTCCAGGGACAGAGGCTACAGTCCATGGAGTCGCAAAGAGTCAGACACGACTGAGTGACTAACGCTTTCACTTCTTCGTCTGGGTCCCACCTCTCCTGTAGGTGACTGTCCTGTTCTGGGTTTCGTGCTGTGTGTACACATAAGTGCTGCAGCCACTGCCCAGATTCTCAGTGCGTTTCTCTTACAGTCTGGCATACACATTCATTTCCTGGTGTGGAGGCAGCACTCCGTCTTCAGCCTGGGCTCTGTGATTTGCAGTGTGTTCAGTATTAATTGCTCACTATTCTGGGAACTTCACATATCAATATGACTGTGCCATACAGTGTGATCATTCACTACAAATGTGTTTGAAATATTTCCTTGCAGCGGCAAGTGCTAAAATGAACAGATATTCCTTTTTATCATAAAATGAATTATACCCTAGACCTTCAAGCTTGAAAGGCACCGTGTGGAGTCAGTCCCCTATGCAAATAACAAGGGAAAGAGGGATCTTCATTTATAAGAAGTACAGGTGTAACATCCAGCAAATGTCTATGTGAATGCAGGAAACAGATTCTTGGCTTCTTCTGGGATGGAGATGAGCAAGTCCTTCAGAAACACTGTTTTGTCACCGTTGGCCACAAGTGTAGTCAAGGCAGTGTGGTCTCATCCCCACCCCTCCCCCCACCCCAAGAGGCCCTAGGATAGTGAGGAGAGATTCCTGGGACTTCAATCACAGTCACATCATAATAAACGGCAAAGAGAAACAGTTTCCATCATTTTTTAATTCCCCTTTGCAATCTATTTTGCAACAACTTTCCAGAACTTTGGTCAGTGTACAAATCCCCTGAATCAGTTTCAGGGCTTCTTTTCTGCTGACCTCTGAACCCAGGGACCTCCTCATTCTAGGGCCTGCACAGAAGGACACACTATCTCCTACTCTTAACTGTTCAGACTTCCCAGTCTGGGATTTTTTAAAAGTTGTTTTGCTGATAACTACCTGGAGAGAAAGAAAGTGTTAATCACTTAGTAGTGTCTGACTCTTTGCGACCTCATTGACTGTAAGCCTGCCAGTCTCTTCTCTCCATGGAATTCTCCACACAAGAACACTGGAGTGGGTTGCCATTCCCTTCTCCAGGGGATATTCCCGACCCAGGGATTGAACCCGGGTCACCTACATTGCACGCAGATTCTTTTACCATCTGAGCCACTAGGAAAGCCCCTACCCGGAGAGAGGTAGGTGTAATGCAAAATGACAAACAGGGACCTCATAAGAAATCTAAGAAAGATAGAGTTATGGTTACCCTTGTTCCCTGTCTGCACAGAAATGACTTGAAAGAGTGAGGCAGGATATTTCTTAGCTTGTGTCTTTTGCTTTATGATGTGTTTCTCTTTCGAGTTATTTCTGTCCATACCCTTCTCTTTTTCTTTTAGGACTAGTGAATCCTGAATTTAAGTTTACCAAACCACCCAATTATAGGAATCACCTGAAGTTCTTTGAAAAATTGGATCAAATGGCCCTATCTATGATATAAAAAGTAAAAGTCTCCAGAGGAGAGACCCTGATTGTGTTTTAAATCATTGCTCAGGTAATTTACATTATCAGACAAACCTGGGAAACACTATACAGACTTGTCTATGGTGGTGATGGTTTAATTGCTAAGTCATGTCCAACTCTTGTGACCCCATGAACTGTAGCCTCCCAGGCCTCTCTGTTCATGGGATTTCCTAGGCAAGTGACTTGACTATAGTGCCAAGTAGAAGTCCATCTCCAATTTTCCATGTCCTGCTGGGATCTTTGGAGAGTGGGATAAAGGTGAGTTTGCCCAGGAATTCAAACAAGTTTTTTTTTTTTTTCCTAGTTCAGAAGAAACATTAGAAAATAATTTTTTTACTGAAAAGTATAATGATATAATAGAGATAAAATCATAAAATGTAATGTAATAGAGAATTACTGTTGCTCACATATTTGCTCACAGACTTTACCCTTCCTCCAAAGTTCTGGAGGCCATCAGTTAAGAAGAGGGCAGGACACTATGCCCGGCGTGNTATAATAGAGATGAAATCATAAAATGTAATGTAATAGAGAATTACTGTTGCTCACATATTTGCTCCCAGACTTTACCCTTCCTCAAAAGTTCTGGAGGCCATCAGTTAAGAAGAGGGCAGAACACTATGCCCGGCGTGGGCTTCTCTTGCATTTGTGAAAATTCTAGAAAGCTCTGTGAGAAACACCCAGTTCTTAGGCGTAGAGGAGGGGTGTGGTTTTTCAGTCTAGATATTTTGGTCTTTTTCAAAAAATATTATCTTTACTTTTTAAAACTAATAAGAATGAAAAAAATGGCCTTTCTCAGTATGATGGGTTAAAGTTTCTCCACCTGAACATAGACATGTGTGACGGATAATGGAGAGGGGCCGAGGCCCTCCATGAATCTGACGGACGTTTTAATTCATGTATCTGTTTCCTTCTGGCCATACAGGTGTGATTAGGTTTCTTGGGTCTCTTCTTTCCTGTGGCCTTTTCGCGGAGCTCTGCAGAGCCCTGGCTTCTCAGGAGAGCCATCAAGGAAGACTGGACACGGGCTGGAGCAGGGCTGCATGACCCGCCTGCTCTGAGGATTTGTTGTTGTTTAGTCACTAAGTTATGTCCAACTCTTTGTGACTCCTTGGACTGTAGCCCACCAGGCTCCTCTGTCCATGGACTTCTAGGCAAGAATACTGGAGTGGGTTGCCATTTCCTTCTCCAGGGAGGCAACCCAGCTTAAAAAACAAACAAACAAACAAACAAACAAAAAAACCCAGAAGGTTCATAGCAATACAGGCATACCTCAAGAAACAAGAAAAAAGTCAAATAAATAACCTAACTCTA
>SJYV01041827.1:0-13251 GCA_006410875.1 Neotragus pygmaeus
TTGGTGATGGACAGGGAGGCCTGCATGCTGTGGTTCATGGGGTCGCAAAGAGTCAGACACGACTGAGTGACTGAACTGAACTGAACTGAACATTGGAGTACATGTGTCTTTTTCAGTTTTGGTTTCCTTGGAGTATAGGCCTAGAAGTGTGATTGCTGGGTCATATGGTGGTTTTATTCCTAGTTTTTTGAACATGGAAACAACCTAGTTGTCCATCAACAGGTGAATGAATAAAGAAACAATGGTACATATATACAATGGAATATTACTCAGCCATAGAAATGAACACATTTCAGTGAGTTCTAATGAGGTGGATGAACCTAGAGTCCATTATACAGAGTGAAGTAAGTCAGAAAGAGAAAAGCGAATATTATATACTAATGCATATATATGGACTCTAGAAAGATGGTACTGATGAAATTATTTGTGGGGCAGCATTGGGGAAACAGACATAGAGAACAGACTTATGGACATAGGAGGTGGGAGAGGAAGGAGAGGATGGGATGATTGGAGAGAGTAACATAGAAACTTACTTTACCATATGTAAAACAGATAGCCAGTGAGAATTTTCTGTATGACTCAAAGAACTGAAACTGGGGCTCTGTAACAACCTAGATGGGTGGGATGGGGAGGGAGATGGGAGGGAGGTTCAAGAGGGAGGAGATATATGTACACCTATGACTGATTTATGTCAATGTTTGGCAGAAACCAACAAAATTCTGTAAAGCAATTATCCTTAAATTTAAAATTAAAAAAAAAAAAGAAAGAAAGAAATGAATTGTCCAAGGATATGCAAGTGCTGACAAAGCAAGAGAGTTTATTAGGAAGAGTAGAGGTAGACAGCAGAAGGGTAAGGGAACCCAGGAGGACTGCAGTTTCTGAGTTTATGGTGATGGGCTTAGTTTTTGAGTTGTCTCTGGCCAATCTTTCTGACTTAGGGTTCTTCCTGGTGTAGTGTGCATCGCTCAGCCAAGAGAAGGATTCTGGAAGGTTGGTAGGACCTATGGCTTCACATCTCTCTCCTTTTGATCTTTCCCCAATTATTCTGGTTGGTGGTAGCTTGTTAGTTCTGCGTTCCTTACCAGGACCTCCTGTTGTTAAGATTATTCATGAAAGTGACCTGGCCAGGTCTGGCGGTTTTGGTCAGTCACACTCTAAGGACTTTTAACATAAGAATTGGGTTGGTGGAGGGGCGAGTGTAGCTCGGCTCATAATCCCCACTTAAATAAAACACTTTCCTCAAGATACTATTGCAAAAGAATTTTAAGCAAAGTGGCCAACAAATTTTCTCTTGAGACTTTGGGAGTACAACCAGTCAAATTTAATTAAATCCATTTACCAGTAAAGTAAGTGCATCTGCACACAGTATACTCTTTAGAAGCCTATTGTCACTAAATCTGTGTAATTGAATCACAAAAGGTTCCTTCCTCCTGCCCCAGCACCTCACCCTCCCCATCAAATTCTTTTATCCTTTTCCAGTAAGGAAAAAAGAGAACCTTTTGGGGCATGTTTACATTTTACCTTTAAACAAAAAGGAATGGAATTAAGCATTGTAAAGTCTGGCCGTGTTACATATCAACATGAAATGAAGAGTTTCTCTGGCTAGACTTTGCTCCACCTGTACTCATATCCCCAGCATTCTCCATGCCCCGGAGATGGAATATATGGCGAGAGAAGAAAAAGAAAGACCCATTAACATCATGACATATTTGTGATGATAAACATGTCCTTACTTTAGAAACATTCAGTGCTTATAGTTGAATCTCAATGTTCCACTTTGCCTTAAATACTTTTCTTCCTTCCAATTTTACTCTGATTTACATCAGACTCTCTTACATAAAAATTACTCCCCAAACCAGAAATTCTTCATTCTGACATCTGTCCAAAACTGTTTCTTCTGCAACTTGCAGTCATACAACTTGTTTTAATACCACCACCTCCTTCTTCCTGCTGTCACATTCCTTCAGAAAAGGCAAGTGAAAAGAAAACATTCCTCCTGGGAGCCCAGGAAATGCAGTAGAATTCTCTGTTGAGTGATTTGTTATATTTATGTAACCAATGGAAAACAAACACAAGACATGTCCTACAATCAAGAAACTCCAGTTTGTTCTAGTTTTTAAAATCTTGGTCTGCTTTCTCAAGGAGAGATAGCTATGGCCAGAGTTGACAGATTTGTTACCAACAGGGACATCCCATGCAGGATGAGGAAGATTAGAACAAATTACTCACTTAGCATAGTACATACATTTAAAGTTCATAGCCCTACCACTATGGTGGAAAATTGGGGGAAAAAAATGAATTTTCTATCATAGTGTGTTGTGGTAGGAAAAAAAATCAATGATGAGGAAAAATATTGAGGAGGAATGATTAACCTGTTAGGTACAAAGTAAAAGACTTCTGATCTTGGAATATTAAATATCCAAGACTGATATGTTAACCTAAGATTTTTGATAGATTTAATGAGACCATGGATTATTTACACTTTAGTTACTGAATGTTATAAATGATTGAGTCATAGAATCACCTTTCATTTAATGTAACCCCAATAGGAATTTTGAGAAGGAATTCAATGTTTATCCCAGATATTTTATGAAAGAACAAAGCATAATAGCCAATATAATTTTGAAAAATAAGGGAAAAAGGGGAGATTTCTTGTACTTACCATAAGCAAAATACCCTATAGAGAGACCCCTAGTGAAATGGAGTAGATGTACATTTTCTTATTCCTCATTGTTAGTACAACTAAAACCCCTAGAAATTATATGTAAAACAAACGTAAAAATATTCTGCTTGGAAGAGGGAAGATAGCAGACTGTATAGGGATCTTTTGACCCAAGGATTGACACATTGGTGAGTTTCCTGGGTTTTCCTTTTGCCTCATATATGCTCAGACTGAATATTGAAGAGGCCCTTGTTGTTGTTAGGTTACTAAGTCACATCTGACTCTTTTGTGACCTCATGGACTGTAGCTTGCCAGGATTCTCTGTCCATGGGATTTCCCAGGCAAGAATACAGGCATGGGTTGCCATCTCCTTTTCCAGGAGGTCTTCCTGACCCAGGGGTTGAACTCACATCTCCTGTATTGGCAGGTGGAGTCTTTACCACTGAGCTACCAGTGAAGTCCATTGGAGAAGCCAGCAACCTGTAATCTGTAAATACCAATGTGCACAGGACAAAAAATCTTCCCCGCAAAGACTGCTCCCTTCAGACACAGGTTGAGGAAAAAGGAGCAGTCTCACAAGACAGGAAACTTTTAGATAATGACTGGTCTGATTCATCCAAACACCACAGAAATAGCTGTGGCCCCACCTCCACACTCAAAGCTGGCTGAGTGGGAAGCCTAGATTTCCACTCCTGACAGACTAACAAGGTGCTCCCAACTTCCTACTTCAGTGGTGTCAGAGAAGGCAGAGTGAGGAATTGGGACCTTCATTCATAACAAGCCTTTCTTCCATATTCTGTGTGTTCGTGAAGATAACATGGGAGGTTGGACCTGCACCCCCCTCAAGGTGTACCTCCTCATATTGCGGGGGTGATGTTGGAAGAGATCTAGTGGAGAATCAAGACTTTCACTACCCACTAGCAGTCAAGGGGCAACAAAGCCCCAGTGCAGCCAAAAATAAATAAAGAAATGAATTTTTAAATGACTAAAAGCACTCATATTTGACCCCCAAAATAAATAAATAAACCCATTAAGCTACAGGTTAATGAAATTAAGTAAACTCTAGTCATATAAACTCAAAGAAATTCACTTAAGCACACACCACAGCCAAACTTCCAAAACTTGAAAACAAGGGAAAAGTCTTAAAAGTATCCAGGGAAAAATGACATTACCTATAGGGGGAAAATGATTTAAATGACAGTGGATTTCTCATCAGGAACCAGAGAGGCCAGAAGGAAATGATATAACATTTTTANAACTTCCAAAACTTGAAAACAAGGGAAAAGTCTTAAAAGTATCCAGGGAAAAATGACATTACCTATAGGGGGAAAATGATTTAAATGACAGTGGATTTCTCATCAGGAACCAGAGAGGCCAGAAGGAAATGGTATAACATTTTTAATATGCTGAAAAAAACCTTTGCAACCTAAGAATTCTATGTCCAACAAAAATATACTTTAAGAATGAAGGTGAAATAAAAATATTATTAGATGAAGGAAAATGAAGAGAATTTGCTGTCACCTGAAAAATAATAAAGGCAGTTATTTAAAAAGAAATAATAAAGAAAAGAATCTTGGAAAATCAGGGAGGAAAGGGAAAAATAATAGACTTTCCTTCTCTTCTTAAGTTTTCTAAATTATGTTTGATGGTTGAAGCAATAAGTATGTGGTTCTCAATATATAGAGAGGAAATTTTTAAATATTTATTTATTTATTTGGCTGTGTCAAATGTTAGTTGCAGCATGCAGGATCTTCATTGCATCATGAGGGATCTTTTGCTGTGTTGCACAGACTATTTAATTCTGGCACCCAAGCTCCAGAGTACATGTGTTCAGTTGTGGTGAGCAGGCTTAGTTGCTTTGGAGTATGTAGGATCTTGCTTCCCTGATCAAGGATAGAACCCATGTCCCCTGCATTGCAAGGTGGATTCTTAACCACTGGATCACTAGGGAAGTCCCTTGAGAAAATATTTAAAGCAATTATATTCTAACTTGTGGGTTAAAGGGGTATAAAGGGAAATAATTTTTCTTCACTTTGTCTGAACTGGCAAAATGTCAATGGACTTTGATTAGTCATGAAAATGGAATATAATTCCAAGAACAAACACTTAAGAAAAAAACAGCAAACAACAAAAGAGACACAGTTAAATTACTATTATTTACTATAATTTATAAAAATTACTATAAATAAAAATAAAATTCTAAAAATGGCCATGTAACTCAAGAAAAATGGGAAAACAGACAATGCAAAAAAGAAAGAAAAAAGTAGGAAAGCAAAATGGCAGACTGAGGCCTTAACCTGGCAATAATTAAATTAAATGTAAATGTTCTAAATTAAATACCAATTAAAAGACATAGATTGACAAAAAGGATTAAAAAAAAAAGTCCCAATTATATACTATCCATAGTATTGATATACACAGGTTGAAAGTAAAAGGATAGAAACAATATACAATAAAATATCAGTCAAAGAAAGCAGAAGTGGCTATATTAACATCAGATAAAAAAGAATTTTAGAACAAGAAAATTATTGAGCCAAGAAAGAAATCTTACATATGATAAAAGAGTCAGTCCACATAGAAACATAACAATTTTAAGTGTGAATAACCCAAACAAAAGGGCTATAAAACATGCAAAGCAAAACCACATAAAATTGAAAGGAGAAACACAAGTTTATACTTAGTGCTGAGGACTTCAATACTTCTCTCTCAACAGCTAAAAAAATAGATATAAAAACAGCAAAGATATAGAACATTGATGAATAGGATCTAATCAACATTTATAGAATCTTCCACTGAACAGCAGCAGGATATACATATATTCTTTTCAAGATCCCACAGAATATATACCAAGATAGATCCCATCCTGGGCTAAAAAGTAAACTCAAACTTAAAAGAATTGAAATCATGCAGTGTTCAGTTGGTCAGTTGTTCAATGGTCAGTTCTCTGACCATTGGAGGATTAAAGTAGAATAAGCAACAGACAGATAACTGGAAATTATCTTTTGGAAGTACTTTTCTCCAAGTGTGTGGAGAGACATTTGAAGCATAAACAATACACTTATAAATAATTCCTGCATCAAAGAGGGAGTCTCAGAGAAATTTAAAAATACACTGAAGGAATTTGAAATTACAGCTTAACTTTTGTTGGACATAACTAAAATGGTGCTGAAAGGGAAACTTATGACACTGAATGTTTATGTAAGAAATGAGTAAAATACTCAGATGAATAATGTTAGCTGCTACCTTAAGAAACTAAAAAAGAAGGAGCAAAATAAACCCAAAGCAAGCAGAAGGAAAGAAACAATAAAGATAAGATCAGAAAGGAATAAAATTGTGAACAAAAAACAATAGAGAAAATCAATGAAACAAAAGACTAGTTCCTTGAAAAGATAATCAGATTGACAATTCTCTAGCAAAACTGACAAAGACACAAATTATTTCTATCAGGGATAACACAGGGTTTCATGACAAACCCTACAGACATTAGACGGATAGTGAGGAAATACTATGAACAACTGCCTGCCAGGCTTCTCTATCCATGAAACTCTCCAGGCAGGAATCCTGGAGTGGGTAGCCATTCCCTTCTCCAGGGGATCGTCCCACTCCAGGGTTTGAACCCAGGTCTCCTGCATTGCAGGCATATCCTTTACTGTCTGAGCCAGCAGGGAAGCCCATGAACAAGTGCACACATGTAAATCTGACAATGGACCAATTCCTCTAAAAGTGAAATGCTACAATTCACCTAATATGAAACAGATCATTGAATAGCCAGTTAACAATTGATAACTGAATTTGTAATTAGAAAGCTCCTGAGAAAGAAATATCCAGGCTTAGGTGATTTCCCTGAAAATTTCACCAAGATGTACTATCAGTAATGCTATCCATTATCTTCCAGAAGATAGAAAAGAAGGAAACACTTCCATCTCATCCAATAATATTACCTTAATGGCAAAATTAGGAGTAGTACACACACAAAAAAAGAATTCAGAAATTCTTTTTCTTTTATGTATTTAACCTTTTATTTTTATTTATTTTTATTGAGGTATAGTTGATGTACAGTATCTTATGGTTTAGGCGTTCCACATAGTGATTCACAATTTTAAATATTTTATTCCATTTACAGTTATTATAAAATATTGGCTATCTTCCCTGTGTTGCACAATGTATCCTTACAGTTTATTTTGTGCATAGTAATTTGTACCTCTTAATCCCCACCCATGTCTTGCCCTTCCCCCTTTCCCTCTCTAAACTGATAACCACTAGTTTGTTCTCCATATCTATAAATCTCTCTTTTTTTTTTTTTGCTATATGCACTAGTTTGTTTTACTAAGATGCTGAAATTTTTAATGAAATATTAGCAAATAGAATTCACCAATGTATAAAAAGAATTACACGGCTTGTCCAAGGTATGCAGGGCTGGTTCCATAATCAAAAGTCAATCAATATAATCTATTGTATCTGCAGGTTAAAGTAAAGAAAACTACATGATCATATCAATTAATGAAGAAAAAAGCATTTGAATAATTTGGCACTCATTCATAGAAAAAAAAAACTCTCAGAAAATTAAGAATAGAGGGGAACTTTCTCAACTTGACAAGGAACATGTATAAGAATTCTAAAAATTATACCTAACAGTATAATTAGCTGAAAATCATAACTAGCAAGGAAAAGCTGTATGTTTTCCCTTTACGACCAGGAACAAGACAAGGGTATTCACTCTCACTGCTTCTGTTCAATGTAGTACTGAAAGTTCTAGGCAATGAAATAAGGCAAGAAAAAGAAATAAAATTCTTAAAGATAAGAAAGAAAGATATAAAACTACTTCTATTTGCAGATAATGTGATGATCTGTGAAGAAAGTCCCAGAGAAAATACAAAGAAACAAAGTCCCCAAGTTTTAGAACTAATAATTGAGTTCAGGAAGGTTGTGTTGTTCAGCGGCTGAATGGTGTCCACCTGTTTGCTGTCTCATGGACTGCAGCACACCAGTCTTGCCTGTCTTTTACTAATTCCTGGAGTTTGTTCAAACTCGTGTCCATTGTATTGACAACGCCATACAGCCACTTTATTTTCTTTTGGCCCCTTCTCCTGCCCTTTGTCATTCCCAGTAACAGTATCTTTTCCAATGACTCAGCTCTTCTAGAGCTGACTGTGACTCAGATCATGAACTCCTTATTGCAAAATTCAGGCTTAAGTTGAAGAAAGTAGGGAATCCCCTAGGCCGTTCAGGTTTGACCTAAATCAAATCCCTTATGGTTGTACAGTGGAGGTGACATAGATTCAACTGGTTAGATCTGATAGATAGAGTGCCTGAAGAACTATGGATGGAGATATATAGTACTGTACAGGAGGCGGTGACCAAAACCATTCCAAAGAAAAAGAAATGCAAGAAAGCACAGTCGTTATCTGATGAGGGTTTACAAATAGCTGAGGAAAAAGAGAAGCAAGAGGCAAAGGAGAAAGGGAAAGATATACCCAACTGAATGCTGAGTTCCACAGAACAGCAAGGAGAAATAAAAAAGCCTTCTTATGTGAAAAATGTAAAGAAACAGAGGAAAACAGTAGAATGCAAAAGACTAGAAATCTCACCAAGGTTGAAGGGTAGAAAATCAATATAAAAAATCAGATTTATTTCTACATACTAGCAATGAACATGTAGAAACTATACAATTTGCAATCACTTAAAGAACAATGAAACATTTGAGGGTAAATCTAAGAAAACATGTTTAGGAATTACATGTTGTGGGCTTATAGAATATATAAACAAATGGAAGACTCAACATAGTAAGTATGTTAATTCTCCCCAGATTGATACACAGATTAATACCAAATCCCAAAAAGAATTTTTTGTGGAGACAAGATTATTCTAAAATCTATGTGGAAAGGCAAAAGATAAACATATGAATCAGTGGAACAAAATAGTGGACTCTTAAATAAATAGTCCCACAAAAATGACCAACTGATTTTTGACAGAGTTGCAAAAGCAATTTGATGGCAGGATAGTCTTTTCAATAGGCAGCATGGAACAATTGTATATCCACAGACAAAAAGTTAAAAAAAGAGCATAATCCTCATATCTCATGCAAAAATTAACTGAAAATGGATCATAGATTTAAAAAGTAAAACATAATGCCTTCAGAAAAAAAATACACGAAAAAAAACCTTTGAGACCTAAGATTTGGTGAAGTTTGTTATGACATCTAAAGTATGTTCTATAAAAGAAAAAAAATGGATAAATTAGACTTCATCAAAATTAAAACTTTTGTTTTGCAAAAGACCCTGCTAAAAGTGTGAAAAGATAACGGGATGAAATATTGGCAAACCAATATTCTCTGACAAAGAATTCATCTAGAATAATAAAGAATCATCAGAAATCAACCTTTAAAAAATAATCTGATTTGAAAATGAGCAAAAGACTTGAGGATATGTGGATGGCAAATAAGCACTTGAAAAGATATTCAGTACTTGGAAAAAGTTTTCTTTAAAGAAATACAAATTAAGACCTCAATGAGATATCACTACATATCCATTATACCAGCTAAAACAGAAAAATAGTGATACCTATAAATTCTGGTAAGCAGAGAAACTGGATTTCTCATGCATTGTTGGTGGGAATGTAAAATGGCACAGCCACTCTGGAAAATAGTTTTGCAGTTTCTTAAGAAACTAGACATATACTCACCAAACAATCCAGCAGTTGCACTGTTGAACATTTACCTCAGATTGATGAAAACTTAAGCCCACAGTTGTTGCTGTTGTTGTTCCTGTTTTTCAGTCCTGTCTGACTCTTAGCGACCCCATGGACTGCAGCATACCAGGCTTCCCTGTCCTTCATCATCTCCTGGAGCTTGTTCAAACTCACGTCCATTGAGTCAGCGATGCCATCCAACCGTCTCATCCTTGTCTTCCCCTTCTCCTCCTGCCCCCAATCCCTCCCAGCATCAGAGTCTTCTCCAATGAGTCAGTTCTTCACATGAGGTGGCCAAAGTATTGGAGTTTCAGCTTTAGCATCAGTCCTTCCAGTGAACACCCAGGATTGATCTCCTTTAGAATGGACTGGTTGGATCTCCTTGCAGTCCAAGGGACTCTTCAAGAGTCTTTTCCAACACCACACTTCAAAAACATCAATTCTTGTCATCCCCTTCTCCTCCTGCCTTTATCTTTCCCAGCATCAGGGTCTTTTCCAATGAATTGACTCTTCGCATCAGGCAGCCAAAATATTGGAGCTTCAACTTCAGCATCAGTCTATCTAATGAATGGTGCAGGACAGAGAAGCCTGGCATGCTGACATCCATGGGGTCACAAAGAGTCGGGCATGACTGAGCACCTGAACAACAACAGCAAAATGTGGAAAGAACCACAATGTCCCTTAACAGATGTTTGGTTAAGCAAACTGTGATCCATCATACATAGAGTGGATTACTGATACACATGGCAGCTTGGATGGGTCTCAAGGGCATTATGCTGAGCAAAAAAATACTATCAGAAGGTAACATACTATATGATTCCATTTATATAGCATTCTTGAAATAACAAAATTATAGAGGTAGAAATCAGATTAGTGGTTGCCAAGGATTAGCAATGATGGGGTAGGAGTGGGAGATGGGTGTGACTATAAAGGGTTGCAGATTTTTGTGATTATGAAATACTTTTGTATCTTAATTGTGGTTGTAGTTATACAGATTTGCACATCGGATAAAATGACATCAAACTATATATACACATACTGTACATTATCAACTTCCTTCTCCTGATATTGTGCTATAATTATGTAAGATGTAACAACTGGGAGAAGTGAGAAGGGCACTGTGCCTTCTTTCTACTATTTTTGCTACTTCTTATGATCTATAATTATATATTTTAAAAGATTTAAAAATAACAAAACATAAGGTTACACTAATTAAAACAGTGTTGTAGAAGATAAAGAATCAAAAGACCACAACAGAGTCTAAAAACTTAAAAAAATAAATATGGAAATTTGTTTCATGGTAACAGTGGCATTTCAAACCAGTGTGGAAGATGAAGATTATCTAAAAAAGAAAACTGACAATCCAAAACAAAACCAGTTAGATCTATAAGCCAAGTTATTAAGAAATTTCAGAAAGTTTCAAAACCTAAAATCCTATTTATCAATGGTAGAAAACACATAATTTTTGTAATATTCAAGTGGAAATATTTTTTCTAAGCATGATGTGGACTTCAGAACCCAATGAAGGATAACAACGATTAAGGATATCTTGAAATTTAAAAAGAATACATTTTTATTCAGTAAGCTATACCATAAATAAAACAAGACCTATGACAAATTTGGAGATTATATTTGGAACACAACAATGAATAATACATAAAATGCTCCTGTTAATGAGAAAGAGAGTAGGTAATATAAAAATAGACCAAGAAAATAAACAGAGAAGAAAAAAAGCAAATGCCAGACAATATTTGGAAAGAAGTTCAGCCTTACTAATAATCAATTAAATACAAATGAATATATTAACCAAATATAAAATATTGATCTTATTGGCAATGATTTGAAACAAGTCATTATACTTTGTGTTCTGAAGACTCAGGAAATGAACACTCACTGAAAGTTCCTGGATAGCGTCATTATTTGGGTTACAACTTGGCAACAGCTATAAAAACTTATTATGATGACTCTTGGATCCAGCACTTTAATTGTCTGACATTTATGTTATAGAATTATTTGGGCAGTAGTATCACTGTATATGAAGAGGAAGCTATTTGCAGCATTGTTTGAAATTTTCCAAGGTTCATTTCAGTTCAGTTCAGTTCAGTCGCTCAGTCGTGTCCAACTCTTTGCAACCCCACGAGTTGTAGCACGCCAGGCCTCCCTGTCCATCACCAACTCCCGGAGTTCACTCAAACTCATGTCCATCAAGTCAGTGATGCCACCCAGCCATCTCTTCTGTCGTCCCCTTCTCCTCCTGCCCCAATCTCTCCCAGCATCAGTGTCTGTTTCAGTGAGTCAGCTCTTCACATGAAGTGGGCAAAGTACTGGAGTTTCAGCTTTAGCATCAGTCCTTCCAATCAACACCCAGGACTGATCTCCCTTAGGATGGACTGGTTGGATCTACTTGCAGTCCAAGGGACTCTCAAGAGTCTTCTCCAACACCACAGTTCAAAAGCATCAATTCTTCGGTGCTCAGCTTTCTTCACAGCCCAACTCTCACATCCATACATGACCACTGGAAAAACCACAGCCTTGACTAGACGGACCTTTGTTGGCAAAGTAATATCTCTGCTTTTTAATATGATATCTAGGTTGGTCATAACTTTCCTTCAAAGGAGTATGCGTCTTTTAATTTCATGGCTGCAATCACCATCTGCTGTGATTTTGGAGCCCCCNTTTTATTATGTTCATGAAAACCAATTCTGTCATTTTAAAGATGCTACTGACAATAATTTTATTATATTTTCAATAACTTTACAGAATGCTTTTCTTTCAAAACAAATTTTATTTTGAACTTTTAATTTTATATCCTTTCCTCCTAGAATTCCCAAAAAAGATCTTGATCTAATTCAGTCTATATCTCTCTTGGCTTTGCATCTATCTAGAATGCTTAAATACATCTTTTATATTTTTTAAATGCACCCTTAACATCCTGTCCCTTTTTTCTACTTATTAACAATAATGATATATATATAAATATATATATAGATTAATTCATGTTTGATGGTTGAGACATGTCTAAATCACTCCTCCACACCACCTGTTTTGTTAATTCAGTTTGGTCCTTATTTTTAGATTTTGTTCAATAACTTTCCTAGAAGCCACACTCTGTGAATAAGCTTTTTTCAACTGAAAATAAGATGGACATGTAAAACTTCAGAAACTAGTTCTAGCTCAATTATTGTGATTATTTATTTTCATGACATTAAGTTGTCTTAATTTCACTGTTACTCTTTCCTGTAATTAATTTTCATTAACCTTAAAGGGATCTTGTCTCTTTCTTACAAGGAAACCTTTTAAATACAAATTCACTCCAACTTTCTAATCAAAATGCTCACACTACCTAATACTTGGATCCTACTTTTCTGTTTAGCCTTAGCTCCCATCTTTACATCTTATACTTGAATTCTTGAGCAGAATTTCAGTACATGTTCTTTGAAAACAACTTTGCCTTTGCATGTATTGTTCCTACCTCCCAGAATACTTATCTTCTTGTCTTGTTAATCTTCTATTTATCCTTTAAAACTCAGATCAGATTCCAGCTCTTTAATAAACTCATTGCTAATTTCCTTAAATATTATTGGCAACTCTGCTATATTAATCACTATCCCTTGTGTAAACTTCTGGGTTAGAATTAACACCTAACTAAAGAGTGAGTTCATTGCAGTCAGAATTATATTTTATTCATTCTAAATCTCTGTGGATTAATAGAGTGTCTAGTACACCTTCATTACTGTAAGTATAACATTTTCCATTTAATAGTGCTACTTTTGCTGCTGCTGCTGCTGCTAAGTCGCTTCAGTCGTGGCCAACTCTGTGCGACCCCATAGACAGCAGCCCATTAGGCTCCGCCGTCCCTGGGATTCTCCAGGCAAGAACACTGGAGTGGGTTGCCATTTCCT
>SJYV01041829.1:0-12209 GCA_006410875.1 Neotragus pygmaeus
GTAGTGTGCCTCTATGTCCATTCTGTAATCTTCATCAGGGAAGCATCAATCATGTTCTCCATGAAATATTTCTTTGGTGGCATTGCAATTTCTTTCAATTTGTGTGCTACTACAAATGTTCATCATCTTATTTTCCTTCATGTTTTGTGGATTTCCACAAAGGTTTAATATATTTTTAATATATGGGTGTCAGAAAGTCCCCAGGATAGAATCACAAAGAAAATTCTTGAGGAATTAATATCTCACATAAGCAGAACCTTATCATCAATGCTCTGTGGAGGGAGTGACCCACAGAACCTGCTATGAAATGACTAACTGGGTGAAAGTGTTCTTATGTTGTATTTCTACAGAGCACTGCTCTGTCAGTTGATACACTTTTTTGGTACAAAGAAATCAACAAGTAAAAATTTCAGGAAAAGAGACTTCCCTGATGATATGATGGTTAAGACTTTTTTCTGGTTTGATCGCTGGTCAGGGAACTAAGATTCCCATGTGCTGCACGGGGCAGCCAGAAAGGAAAAAATTCAGACAAAAAAATTGTATGATTAAATGCAATGTAAGAAATACCTGAATGGAAGAATCCATTTAGTTAAAGTGACATCAAGAGCTTTTATTTCAACAAACATCTTTGAAGAGTTTTCTCTCTGCAAAGTAGAGTTCCAAAGAAAATGGGAATGACTCAGATATGGTCGCTAAATCCAGGGGCTTATAGCTTCCAAAATGTACACTCAGTCTTACTTCCATTATACAGAGACAAAGGTCCCTCAAGTTTTAAAAAAAACTAAATTGAACTCACAACTATACCTGAGACAGAACTGGATTGACAACCATAGTATATCTTTGGAGGATCCAGTAAACACAAAAGTTAAGTTACACAATCATACTTTGATGTACATCTTCATCTCCAAAATTCCTCAATATAAATTCTTTATAGCACTTACCTGAATATTTAACTTGTTATCAGAAAAGTAAGTAGGGGCTTCCCTGGTGGTTCAGATGGCAAAGCGTCTGCCTGCAATGCAGGAGACCTGGGTTCGATCCCTGGGTCAGGAAGATCCCCTGGAGAAGGAAATGGCATTATACAGAAACAAAGGTCCCTCAAGTTAAAAAAAAAAAAAAAACTAATTGAACTCACATTTATACTTGAGAGAGAACTGGATTGACAACCATAGTATATCTTTGGAGGATCCAGTAAACACAAAAGTTAAGTTACACAATCAATGATGTACATCTTGATCCCCCAAATTCCTCAATATAAATTCTTTATAGCACTTACCTGAATATTTAACTTGTTATCAGAAAAGTAAGTAAATGAAGAGCTACCCAGACAGAAGAAAGCTTCTCCTTTGAGGAAAAGCAGGGTTGGTTCCCAACTGCCACCGTATTTACTGACTAGAATCATCGCTATAGGGAGCATTCACTGAAATGCTCATTAATCAAGTTAGGAGGAAAGTGAACATTATTTTAATGAGCTAAATACAGCAGATGTCTCCTCCTCCTTATTTGTTTTCTCTCTTCTCTATTTGCATTAGGCAACTTAATTACAAAGCAGGGATATCTCCTAAATCCCCAAAGCGAAAATTGTTCTTCAAGACTGAGCTTATAAATTCTTAAACCCACCACAAGATTATCCAAATTTCCAAAGTTCCTCCTTGCCTTTGAATTGTGGCTTCTTTTAATACTACCTAAATATTTTTGGTCTGTAAGTAGATTATACATTTTTGGCAAACACAAATGCTTTAAAAATATCTCAGTGTATTCAGAAAGGACATTTTCTCAATTTATTTTTGTGTTGCTGGGAACAAAGTAACAGAATTTTGGACACTTCTAGAAGAAATAGCATTCTAATATTTGTACAGGCAAAGAAAAACCACATGTCATGAATTGGCATCTATATTATTATTATTATTATCATTATTCTAGAAAAATGAATGTTTCTATCGTCTTTTAGACATCAACCTTTCATGGTAGCCTTATTACAAGCTAACTCTGTGTAAATGAAAGAAAAAGATATTTAACAAGTAGAAATAAATGGGCATGATTCACCAGCACAGTTAACTCAAGATTTTCCAACCTTATAACCACAACTGATAGGAAGATTTATTACCGCAGCTGCTTGTATTAAACTTCTTTTCCTTGCAGTTGAAAGAATCAAATTTCTTCTTGGAGATTAGTCATTTGTGGGGGTGTCGCCAACTGCAAAATGCTTCTGTTATGAATGAGGTGCACTTCTCTGTTGCTGTCCTCCAGCCCTAAGTCAGTGAGTAATTTTCCTCTCTTTATATGTCTTTTCCCGCCTACCGTTAGGAACAAATTTTAATGACTTACATAGTCAAACTTTCTTTAGTTGTTACTCAAACCAAAAACTTCAGATGGTATTCTTTCTGGTAACATGATAACCTTACAAGGTACATGACATTTTGGCACATGTTTACAAGGATGAAATCCAAGCTGACGGAAAGGTCTACATGGGCCATGAAAGTGGGAAGGGAGCTAATGTATCTTGGGTGGTATACTTGTACTAAGCACTGTGTTAGGTTCTTTATAGAGATAATCTTGTCTAATTCTTTGAGCAAGCTCTGGGAGCTGGTGATGGACAGGGAAGCCTGGTTTGCTGCAGTCCATGGGGTCACAAAGAGTCAGACGCAACTGAGCAACTAAACTGAACTGAATTCTTGGAGCAGTTCTGCCAGGGGCTAGGTGATATTCCCATTTTATATGTGAGGAAACTGAATTTCTCAAGATGGTGCAGCTTATTAGTGGATCCAGGTGACTCCCTTGCCTTCTCTCTGTATTTCAACATTCTACCTATTTAGTATGAAGAATTACCTAATTATGTATAGCACTAACATAACTATACAGTTAAGGAGAGGTTTGATTCTTTGTCTAAATAAGAAAATCATAAAGCCAAAAGAGACTTCAATGGGTCATCTCTTTCACTCCCTACTGAAATCATATAAAATTGAGAAAGCTCTGCCTTTTTTCTTTTTTTTCTGAACACTTCTGGAAACATGTATTCCAAGATTTCCCTTGTCTCCCTTCACAATTTCTGGTAATTGTCGTCTTCATGAAATGTTTTATCTAATAAGATTTTCCCATCACCCTTTAAGCTTTTGTTCTGAACTATATGGAGATGGCAGGATCTACACATAGTAAGTTTCTGTCACTTGAAAATAGTTGTTAGGACAACTAAACAGAGTGAGACTTCAGTAAACCCACATGCTGCTTGGTTTATTTCATGTCATTTTGGCTGGTGATGTTTTTCCATTGAACTGAGTGATAGATTTGGCTACATGTGCACTTTCTAATTTACCATGCATAGGTGGTTTTACTATTATATATGAACAAAAAACAAAAAAAAAAGTTGAAAAGCAAAGAAGTATTCCAAGAATTCACAACTGGATCATTGAGCTTACACTTATTACTTACTAATGAACCAGCTTAAATAAAACTGACTATAAACAAGCATTATGGGTGGGCAGATGTAGCATATTTGCCTCTTTTGTTGGTTAAGAATATAGTCAATCATCTAGCTATGCCCCTTTATGAGAGTAATAGTTCTGTTTAACCCACTATTGATGTTTAACCCACTTACTTCATCAAATGTGTCTTACATGATCTAAGGGGTATCTAACAGTCCGAACAACTTAATAAGCATTTCCTGATCATATACGGTTCTGTAAGACAGAAAAACAAAGAGAGAACCTCTATTTCCACCAATGGATACTTGAACAGCTGAGTCTAACCCAGTAAAATGAATGACACACACTAATACAGAACATGGCTTCTCATAAGCTATTGAAATGCTACTTTTCCTATTTCTTCATTTAGGTAACATGTTGTTTTGTCTTGTTTCCCTAGTTCTTGAGACAACTAAATAAATGGGCAGTGTAAAGAAAGACAATGCCTCTGAGGAGACTGGATTCATCCTTGTTGGATTTTCCCAACAGCCTCAAATCCAGGTTGCCTTCTTCTTAGGACTGCTGGTTTTCTACCTGGTCACAGTGTTTGGGAATAACCTTATTGTTGTAGTGAGATGGGATTCTCAACATCATACACCCAAGTATTTTTTTTTTTCTCAGTAATTTATCCTTCCTTGATATCTGTTACTCTACCAGCTGGGAGCCATATGTGTTGGCCCAATGCTTCAGGGATTTCCCTACCATTTCCTATACCAGCTATTAGGCCCAGATGACCACATTCCTCTTTCTGGGATGACAGAGTGTCTCCTCCTTGCTATCATGGCTTATGACAGGTTTGTTGCAATCTCCAATCTCCTGCGTTACACCATCATTATGAACAATTGGGTTTGCATACAGTTGGCCTTGGGAACCTGGACTAGTGCCTTCTTAGTAGCAGTCACACCAATCACTGAAAGCCCTGCTCATTGTTGTAGGCATTATTTCATCAACCACTTTACCTGTGAGATCTCAGCCCCACTGAAGCTTATCTGCTCAGACACCCCTCTCAGTCTAATTCTAGGTCTGGTTATCAGTGTGTTCACACTGCCGCTTCCATTCACTTGCATCCTCATCTATTACTCGCATTGTGGTTGTCGTGCTAAAGACCCATTCTGTGGAGGCCAGACGCAAAGCTTTCTCCACTCGTGGATCCCATCTAACTGTGGTCACCATATTTTATGGGACAGCCATCTACATGTTACTGAAACCTCAGTCAAAAGAATATCAAGAAGAGGACAAAGTCATCTCAATATTTTATGGACCAGTCACCTCCATGTTAAATCCCCTCATTTACACTCTGAGAAATAAAGATGTAAAAGGAGATCTTAGGAAGTTAGCCAAAGGAAATGAAAAATCCTAATGGCTCTCTTTATAAGCCTCTCCAACATGCAAGAAAAACAGTGAAAACTCAGTCCATAAAATTTCAGTTTACTTGTTTAAAAACAGCAACAACAACAAAAATCTGAGTAAGCATTCTTTCTGGGGTCATCACTAGGAACTCATGAAAGTTAACGTTTTGCCAAGCCATGTGAAGCGTTAAGGCCATGAATGTGCCTGAAATAGTTCACAAAGAGAATAATGGTAGTAGGGGAGCGAAGGTGATGGCTACAGCCATAGTAGCCCATCAAGGAGAAGTTTTCGTTCTGGGGTATAAAGCACAAGATTTTTGCAAACAAACATCTTTGTATTTGCCACACAAGGTAAACAGAATTCATATATAGGACAGTGGTCATGCAACCAGAATATAGCATTTGCTCCTCGTATTGCATTTTAAAGATGCCTGACCCAATTTGAACCTGATGGACAAGTGACCCTTCACACGTCACATGTACGTGAGACTATCTCATGGCAATAAGCAACTTTTGTATTGAAAACATGTTATCATTTGAAAATGTTTTTTTTAAATTATTCTAATTTATGCTTATAATTTCTTATTTTAAAATACTTTGCATATTATACATATTAATAAATATTTTCTCAACCAACATTTGTTTCTGCAAATATTAAATTTCCATCATATCAATTTCCTATAAAAATGCCTAAACTGAAATTGTTATTCTTTTGCCTTCTCCTATTTCTCTGCCTTCTCTTCCGTGATGTGCTTTAGTGACCCTCTGGTTATTTCTACTCCCACTTCTCATACACATTCATGAGCATTTCTGCTCTACCCAAGAGACTTCATGGCCAAGAGTGTGAATATTTTTCTCTTTTTCCCCAATTTAATAAGATGCTATATGCAGTTCCTATTGTTGCCAAGCAACATTTACTTTATACTTTATATTATGGTAACTTGTTGGTTCTTTTTCTCATCTTAAGTTGATTGACTCCAGAAACCTTTTGCCACAGCACATTCAGAAGCTAGATATGTCTTCTAAAATTTCCTTTATTCCTAGAGGCTTCTCTTGGGTAGATGGGTATCTGGTCCCAAAACTTTCTGTCATTAGCCCTTTTCTTCACTTTCTGAAGGTTGTTTATTTTGAAGGTATATTATCTGAGAAATTATATATATGCCTGTATATATGCACACATAATATACTTATATATTATGTGTTATATATTCAGTTCAGTTCAGTCGCTCAGTTGTGTCTGACTCTTTGTGACCCCATAGACTGCAGCATGCCAGGCTTCCCTGTTCATCACCAATCCCCAGAGCTTGCTCAAACTCATGTCCATTGAATTGGTGATGCCATCTAACCATCTTATTCTTTATATTATAATTATATATGTTATACTTTTATAATATATTCTATATTTTATAATTTATATGTATTTTATAATATATAAAACACACATATATAATAAATTATAAAGGTATAATACATGTAATTATATTCAACACTGTACTTTGTTGATGGTTCCATACATAATTGAAGCCATTTGGATTGTTGGCAATGGAGTCAGAAAGTTTGGGTTCATATTTAACCTCCACTATTTATTAGCTATGGCATCTTTGGCAAGTAACTGCTCTGTGCATCAAGTTCTCCACCCATAAAATAAAATTAATAATAGTACCCCTCTTATTGTGCTGTTGGAAAAATTAAATTGATATGATCTTCTATTTAAAGTTCTTAGAGCAGTTCCTGGCACATGGTAAGCATTCAATAAATGTTAGATACTACTGCTATTTTCTAAAAGCTTCCAAATATTCCTATTCTTTTCTTTTTAACATCAATGCCATTTATGCATCATTTTCTCCAGGGTGTACAATGAGGAGCCCCATCAGTCCCATTTTCCAATTTTAGAAACACAGTAATATCATATTTCCCTGTGGCTCTCACTTTTATGGCTTTACTCTTAATCTGGTTGACTCCTATTCCAGTTCCTCTGACCTATGCTTGATATATTTTAAGTAGAGACAGCCTCAAACTTAGGAATGAGTTATGTCCAAAAGTTAACTCATAAGTCATCAGCTTGGAACTCAAAGCACGTTTTCCCCCCTGAGACAGGATAGCAACATTCCAAGGGCAGCTCACCAACACCTATTTAGGTCATCATTCTATCACTAATAATACTAAAGGCCTTAGGAGAATTTTTTTTTTAAGTATGTTTATTGAAAGATAGGTTCTGAGTCCCACTTTGGACAGGCACTATTAGATGGCATTAGTGAACAAAAAAGAAAAAAAAAATCTATCATGAGGATCTGTGTAACCACTGTCATGCCCTGATGGGTATATGAGGAAATCTTCAGAAGAAGTAAGAATGGGACTCAGGGAGCTTCTCTCGAGACTAAAAAAAGTAGTAACTTGCTTCTATATATGGGTCATGCACAATTCAGAGGACTGCTAAGCCTCTCTTCATTTCTTTTTACGTTATTGCTGGTGTTGGATGACTTCCTAACAGAAAGCTTGGGGTCATTCATTCCATTAAGATTTTTAAAGTGGCTACTGTATGTTAAGGATACAAATCCAAGTAAGTCATTCTCTTGCCTTTGAGAGGCTCACGTTGGAGTTGGGGAGTTAATAAACACGGTGAAGTGCTACAGATACTGCGATCCATATTTGTAAAAGTTACAGAGATCAGTTCTAACTGGGCAGTCAGGAAACATTTACTAGAAGACACAACACCTTTAGTAGAGCCTTGAGAAAGGAAGAGTTTGCCAGTTGGATAAGGAATGACAATTTTAGTGGATGCAGTGTGAACAAGAACAGAGGTATAAAACCCAGCTTGCTGAGCATTCAGATACTGCCAATTCAGTTCCCACAGCAGAGGGTGTGGGACGTGTTTTGGCAAAATATAAAACCTGAGAAGAAAGCAGAAGGCCAGATTATGGAAAGATTGCTACGCTATATACATAGCTTGCACTTTATTTATTCTATAGGTCAACAAACTACAGTCTGAAGAGCCAAATCCAGCTCTTGGTTTGTGTAGCCCACAGCTAAGTATGGTTTTCAAATTTTTAATGAATGCTAATTGGATGCATCACCGACTCAATGGACATAGGTTTGGGTGAACTCTGGGAGTTGGTGATGGACAAGGAGGCCTGGTGTGCTGTGGTTCATGGTGTCGCAAAGAGTCGGACACAACTGAGCGACTGAACTGGGAAAAAAAAAAAAAACTAAGAAAACAATTTGACAAAGTCTGTGTGTTGTCTGTGGAGCCTAAAACACTTACTATCTGACCCTTTTAGGGCTTCCCAGGTGGCTCAGTGGTAAAGAATTCACCTGCCAATGCAGTACACCTGGGTTTGATCCTTGGGTCAAGAAGATCTCCTGGAGAAAGAGATGACAACCCACTCCAGTATTCTTACGTAGAGAATCCCATGGACAGAGAAGCCTGGGAGGCTATAGTCCATGGGGTCATAAAGAGTCAAACACAACTTAGCGACTCAACAACAACAAAACAACAATCTGACCCTTTGCAGAAAAAAAAATTGCTGAGCCCTGCTATTGGTGATGGGTAACTACTGAAACTTTTTGAGCTGATCAGTAACATGCTCAGAATCATGTTTTTAAAAGCTCACTTTTACAATGAAAGTGAAAGTGAAAGTCACTCAGTCTTGTCCCACTCTTTCCCACCCCATGGACTATACAATCCATGGAATTCTCCAGGCCAGAATANCAAGTAAGTCATTCTCTTGCCTTTGAGAGGCTCACGTTGGAGTTGGGGAGTTAATAAACACGGTGAAGTGCTACAGATACTGCGATCCATATTTGTAAAAGTTACAGAGATCAGTTCTAACTGGGCAGTCAGGAAACATTTACTAGAAGACACAACACCTTTAGTAGAGCCTTGAGAAAGGAAGAGTTTGCCAGTTGGATAAGGAATGACAATTTTAGTGGATGCAGTGTGAACAAGAACAGAGGTATAAAACCCAGCTTGCTGAGCATTCAGATACTGCCAATTCAGTTCCCACAGCAGAGGGTGTGGGACGTGTTTTGGCAAAATATAAAACCTGAGAAGAAAGCAGAAGGCCAGATTATGGAAAGATTGCTACGCTATATACATAGCTTGCACTTTATTTATTCTATAGGTCAACAAACTACAGTCTGAAGAGCCAAATCCAGCTCTTGGTTTGTGTAGCCCACAGCTAAGTATGGTTTTCAAATTTTTAATGAATGCTAATTGGATGCATCACCGACTCAATGGACATAGGTTTGGGTGAACTCTGGGAGTTGGTGATGGACAAGGAGGCCTGGTGTGCTGTGGTTCATGGTGTCGCAAAGAGTCGGACACAACTGAGCGACTGAACTGGGAAAAAAAAAAAAAAACTAAGAAAACAATTTGACAAAGTCTGTGTGTTGTCTGTGGAGCCTAAAACACTTACTATCTGACCCTTTTAGGGCTTCCCAGGTGGCTCAGTGGTAAAGAATTCACCTGCCAATGCAGTACACCTGGGTTTGATCCTTGGGTCAAGAAGATCTCCTGGAGAAAGAGATGACAACCCACTCCAGTATTCTTACGTAGAGAATCCCATGGACAGAGAAGCCTGGGAGGCTATAGTCCATGGGGTCATAAAGAGTCAAACACAACTTAGCGACTCAACAACAACAAAACAACAATCTGACCCTTTGCAGAAAAAAAAATTGCTGAGCCCTGCTATTGGTGATGGGTAACTACTGAAACTTTTTGAGCTGATCAGTAACATGCTCAGAATCATGTTTTTAAAAGCTCACTTTTACAATGAAAGTGAAAGTGAAAGTCACTCAGTCTTGTCCCACTCTTTCCCACCCCATGGACTATACAATCCATGGAATTCTCCAGGCCAGAATATTGGAATGGGTAGCCTTTCCCTTCTCCAGCAGATCTTCCCGACCCAGGGATTGAACAAGGGTCTCCTGCATTGCAGGTGGATTCTTTATGAACTGAGCTATGAGGGAAGCCCCAACTTCTGCAATAAATGTGNCCAGGCCAGAATATTGGAATGGGTAGCCTTTCCCTTCTCCAGCAGATCTTCCCGACCCAGGGATTGAACAAGGGTCTCCTGCATTGCAGGTGGATTCTTTATGAACTGAGCTATGAGGGAAGCCCCAACTTCTGCAATAAATGTGTAAAATTGATTGAAGACATAGAAGACTGGATATAGGGCCCATTAGGAGGCTTCAACAACAAACTCAAACTAAGACTAGAGCAATACAAATTTGGAAAAAACTTGGGTCATTACAGTAAACCTTCCTCTTTCATTTTTACATGCAATTTCATTCACATTCAACATGCATTTTCTCCAAAGCAGGATCTTTACCACAAATATAGTAAGGGGCCTCAGGGCCAGGAGATCTCATCCTGAGCATCGTTCATTTCTTTCCTACCATTCAGTGAGCACAGAGAAATATGAAGAGAGCCAGGTCCAAAGTTACTTAGTTGGGTGTTTTATTCATATATTACAGCCTTTTCTGTAACCCAGAATAGCTGTGTATGGCATATAAAATTGCATTTTGTTCAAATAAACTGCATTTACTTAAAGATAATAAAGATCCTCTGGCTGAAGTTCACTGATCACCTGTCACTTGTTTAGACATACTACTGCATCTCATGTGTCAGGAATAGTGCCATCGTGAGCCTTAATAAAAAGATTTCTAAAAATAGTGTTTAGTAATGTCAGTGATTCCCAGTTTCTTTTTCTTTGCTCAAATATCATTAGCCTTCCCTGTTTCATCATATCAGTTATTTCCTGCGTATCCCATAAAACCACAGAAACCTACAGGTATCATCCCTTTGCAATGTGTACATATATAAAATCACTATGCTGTGCACTGTAAACTTACACAAGGTTACATGTCAGTCATATCTCAATGAAGATAGGGGAGGAAAGGAAGACATCCACAAACAAATATTTGCTCAGCCCATGTAAAAAAAGTCCTAGAATAATAATATCTAAATTTTGTTCAAGATATGGTCACAAAGATCGTTCAATTTGAGTTTCACAACAACATGAAATCACTTTACAGATGAGAAATTGAAGGATTTGGAAGCTACAAAGATTTGCCAAAAATAAAAGTAGGACTCAAACCCATCTCTAACTCTAAAGCTTGTAGATTTTCCATTGTGCTGCATCCATAAGGCAGCAGAATTCGATTTTCTCATCAACAACTTGTTCATGATGCTTACTCACACTTGAGCTGTGAAGTCTGTTGCTGAGTCACTCTTTCACTTGCTGCTTATTTTTTCATATTAGCCTATATTCTTTCCTGCATTATAGATCCATAAAAGACTCTCATAACTGACTTAAAGTCACCTTAACCTGTCTATAATCTCTCAAACACACGGCAATCTTCTCTTCATACTCGTGAAAAAAATGTCAGTAGCTTTGCTTGCTTTTGCTTCTTCCCTATATTACCCAGGATTTCTGTCTAGTACAGACGTTTGTCATTTGCTCTTTGATTTTCCCTACCTATATTCTAATTTCTCCATTTTTTTCTGTGTTCTCCATTACTTTGTTCCAAAATCGAAAATAACTATTTTTCTCTTCAAGCATTTGGCTTCATTTCTTTCCTTGAGAGCTTTCTTCAAATTATGTTTTCGTCTGTACCAATCCTCTCTGACAGCTTGAAACGAAAGCTGGGCTTCTCTCTCCTTGACCATTCCTCATTGTTTTCAATGCCTTCTCTTACTTTTATGAATTTGCTCATCCTCCATTTACCTCTGCAAATTTCCAAGCTTTTAAGAAATTAATTTCAGCTATTAGCATCGCATGATAAGAAAAAGTACAGTCTTTCATTTTATATGTCGGACCTCTACTCTCTCTTGCATATAAATCCTGTCAACCTATTGGATCACTTCCCTTTTATGTAACCATATTGCAAAGCATTAGCATATGCTTCCAAATAATCTTGCAAGTCTACATTTTTGTACACAATTTTCTGAGTATTCAGCTTTACTGGTCAATTTCCAATTATCTCTGGCCCTTTTCCCTTTTCTGAGATGTAATTTAAATGTCCCTCTACTCCAAAACCACTCTATTTTATGAAGAATGAAGAAAAGGCACCACATCTTTAATTTACAAATCCAAGTTGTTCTCCTCCCTAATTGACATCCTTGATCATGCCCTCCAGTTCAGATCTCCTATCTTTCAAACATTTTTATCATAATATTTTACCAAAAATCCTCCTCTCTGTTGTAGTCTCTTCCTCCTTTTCAATAACAAGAACGTCAAAAAAAGTCATGACATATGAACAATGGACATGTACTATAAGGAAATAATGGTATGTTACACATATAAAGAAAACAGATAAATTATTTGTAAGTAAGAAGAGGTGGCAAGAATACACAGAAGAACTGTACAAAAAAGATCTTCACGACCCAGATAATCAC
>SJYV01041830.1:0-17202 GCA_006410875.1 Neotragus pygmaeus
TTTTGTACAGTTCTTCGGTGTATTCTTGCCACCTCTTCTTAATATCTTCTGCTTCTGTTAGGTCCAGACCATTTCTGTCCTTTATCAAGCCCATCTTTGCATGAAATGTTCCCTTGGTATCTCTAATTTTCTCGAAGAGATCTCCAGTCTTTCCGATTCCATTGTTTTCCTCTATTTCTTTGCATTGATCACTGAGGAAGGCTTTCTTATCTCTTCTTGCTATTCTTTGGAACTCTGCATTCAGATGCTTATATCTTTCCTTTTCTCTGTGCTTTTCGCCTCTCTTCTTTTCACAGCTATTTGTAAGGCCTCCCCAAACAGCCATTTGGCTTTTTTGCATTTCTTTTCCATGGGGTTGGTCTGGATCCCTGTCTCCTGTACAATGTCACGAACCTCATTCCATAGTTCATCAGGCACTCTATCTATCAGATCTAGGCCCTTAAATCTATTTCTCACTTCCACTGTATAATCATAAGGGATTTGATTTAGGTCATACTTGAATGGTCTGGTGGTTTTCCCTGCTCTCTTCAATTTAAGTCTGAATTTGGTAATAAGGAGTTCATGATCTGAGCCACAGTCAGCTCCTGGTCCTGTTTTTGCTGACTGTATAGAGCTTCTCCATCTTTGGCTGCAAAGAATATAATCAATCTGATTTAGGTGTTGACCATCTGGTGATGTCCATGTGTAGAGTCTTCTCCTGTGCTGTTGGAAGAGGGTGTTTGCTATCACCAGGGTGTTCTCTTCACAAAATTCTATTGAAACGAAGCTTTGCTCTGCTTAATTCCATACTCTAAGGCCAAATTTGCATGTTACTCCAGGTGTTTCTTGATTTCCTACTTGTGCATTCCAGTCCCCTATAATGAAAAGGACATCTTTTGGGGGTACTAGTTCTAAAAGGTCTTGTCTAAAATGTCTTCATGGAACCGTTCAACTTCAGCTTCTTCAGCATTACTGGTTGGGGCGTAGACTTGGATTACTGTGATATTGAATGGCTTGCCTTGGAAATGAACAGAGATCATTCCATTGTGTTTTAGATTGCATCCAAGTACTGCATTTTGGACTTTTTTATTGTCCATGATGGCTACTCCATTTCTTCTAAGGGATTCCTGCCCACAGCAGTAGATATAATGGTCATCTGAGTTAAATTCACCCATTCCAGTACATTTTAGTTCGCTGATTCCTAGAACGTCTACGTTCACTCTTGCCATCTCCTGTTTGATCACTTCCAATTTGCCTTGATTCATGGAGCTAACATTCCTGGTTCCTATGTAATAGGAACATCATCAGGCATTGCTTCTATCACCAGTCACATCCACAGCTGGGTATTGTTTTTGCTTTGGCTCCATCCCTTCACTCTTTCTGGAGTTATTTCTCCACTGATCTCCAGTAGCATATTGGGCACCTACTGACCTGGGGAGTTACTCTTTCAGTATCCTATCATTTTGCCTTTTCATACTGTTCATGAGGTTCTCAAGGCAAGAATACTGAAGTGGTTTGCCATTCCCTTCTCCAGTGGACCACATTCTGTCAGACCTCTCCACCATGACCTGCCCATCTTGGGTGGCCCCACAGGGCATGGCTTGGTTTCATTGAGTTAAGACAAGGCTGTAGTCCTAGTGTGATTAGATTGACTAGTTTTCTGTTATTATGGTTTCAATGTTTCTGCCCTGTGATGCCCTCTTGCAACACCTAACATCTTACTTTGGTTTCTCTTACCCTGGACATGGGGTACCTCTTCACGTCTGCTCCAGCAAAGCACAGCCGCTGCTCCTTACCTTGGATGAGTTGTATCTCCTCACCGCCACCCCTCCTGACTTTGAACATGGAGTAGCTCCTCTGAGCCGTCCTGCACCCATGCAGCTACTGCTCCTTGGACGTGGGGACATGTGTGTGTGTGTGTGTGTGTGTGTGCGCGCGCCTCACTTTGCAGACACCAGTGGCCTCATTTAGGATCTTTTGCAGGTGTGTGTGCAGCACTGCAAAGGAGTGTGCCCTTGGTCAGTAAGCAGGGACAGGGTGGCACTGGGACCATGGCCTGACTCAGCAACAGCCATCTAAGAGAGAGGGATGCCTGCTAGGCAGCAGCTGCCTGGCAAAGTGCTAGTACCAGTGATAGAGCAGGGAAAGGACAATCCTCAGGACTGCTGTGGGTGGCTGCCTGGGAGAGCTCTCAGGCTCTGGAAGCCTGCCTTAGTAAGACAGGTGAGAGCCAGGAAAGTGTCTATTTACTGTTTAATTATTTTAATTGACTTATAAATACAATGCAGTTCTATATAGAACCAGGAAGGAGGGGGGGTGTTTCCCTGGTGGCTCAGTGGTAAAGAATCCTCCTGCCAATTCAGGAGATGCAGGTTCAATCCCTGATCCAGGAAGATTTCACATGCTTGGGAGCAACTAAGCCCATGGGCCACAGCTACTGAGCCTGTGCTCTAGAGCCCGGGAGCCACAACTATTGAACCCACATGCTGCAGCCAGCCTTTCCTGGAGCAGATTCTTTATTATTACTGACATTGTGTTAGTCACTCAGTCGTGTCCAGCTCTTCACAACCCCATGGACTGCAGAGCACCAGGTTCCTCTGTCCGTGGCATTTTCCAGGCCAGAATGATGGAGTGCGGTACCATTTCCTTCGCCAGATATTGACACTAACACTCAACAAATGCTTCCTGTGTAAGTAACGCGGGCCCGAAGAGGCTCACGTCGCCACGTGTGCAGCGCCCCTGGCTCGCATTTGGAGCAGAGCCTAGGATGTGGGCTTGCGTGTGTCACAGTTGCTGCTTCCCACTGTCTTCCCCAGTGACATTCTATTCATTAAACACCTAGCCTCACTCTCACCCCTGTTTCTGAGACAGGCAACATTCCCAGGACCCGCGCAGGCTGCCCAGGACTGCTTCTTTCCCATCTCCCAGAAGGAGGAGCCTCGGCACAGTGCTCACGGCCCAACCCCCTCCGGCCCCGTCCTTGTCGTGTTCGGAGATAAAAATACAGGCTGATTGCCTGTAACCTATCTTTTGTTTCTGAAGCCTTCTTACTATCTATAAGAAGCATCACAAGGACAGAACAAGAGAGAAACTATAGACATGTAAGGAGATCCAACCAGTCCATCCTAAAGGAAATCAGTCCTGAATATTCATTGGAAGGACTGATGCTGAAACTCCAATACTTTGCCACCTGATGCAGAGAGCTGACTCATTGGAAAAGACCCTGATGCTGAGAAAGACTGAAGGTGGGAGGAGAAGGGGATGACAGAGGATGAGATGGTTGGATGGCATCACCGCTTCTATGGACATGAGTTTGAGTAAAAGCTCCAGGAGTTGGTGATGGACAGGGAGGCCTGGCTTGCATGGGGTCACAAAGAGTCGGACATGACTGAGCAACTGAACTGAACTGAACTGTGGTAGAAAGAGAGGCCCAACCCTAAAGATGCATTTAGGTTCTTAGTCACTTAGCATGCAACCGTAAGAAAATCACTTAACCCTTCTGATTATCCTTTTCCCTCCTGTGAAATAATAGGCCCTAAGAAACAGAGAAACAAAGGTGAAGATGGGTGCTTCCAAAAAATGAAAACGAAGAAGAATGGGGACAGGGGAGCTGAAAATTCAGAAGTCCAGGTAAATCCATTTCAACAAGTACAGAGAATGGTAGGCCTTGAGGAAAGGGGAGAAGGTAGAGTTTCCAGAAATCTCAAGCTCTCGTGCTACAGGTCGAAATGCCCAGGCCCAAGGTGGAATGACTGTCCCACTTCGCACAGTGGTTCTCCACGGAAGGAGAGCTGAGTATAGCCTGCCTACTGCCTCCCAGTCTGTGTGCTCTCTACCACTCAGCTCCTCTTTCTTCCCTCCAGAAACTTGGCATCAGAACTGATTTCAAGCAATATCCAACCCAAATCACACCTCAAAACCTGGTCCTTCTACTAAGCGAGAAAATCACACTAGGGAGTTTGTTGCCTCAACAAATGTTGACCTATAATACATAAATTTTCTTTTATTGGAGGACCATTGCTTTACCCTGTTGTGTTATTTTCTGACACACCACAAGGTGAATCAGCCATCAGTATATGTGTATCCCTTCCCTCTTCAGCTCCCCTCCTCACCGTCCCCATCTCACCCCTCTAGGACATCACAGAGCACCAAGCTGAGCGCAGCAGCTTGCCACTAGCTATCTATTCTACATGAGTGCCTGTGTAATCAGTTACTCAGTCATGTCTGACCAGATTTCATGGACTATAGCCTGCCAGGCTCCACTATCCATGGAATTTTCCAGGCAAGAATACTGGAGTGGGTGGCCATTCCCTTCTCCAGGGGATCTTCCTGACCCAGGGATTGAACATGCATCTCTTGTGTCTCCTGCATTGGCAGGTGGATTCTTTACCACTATGAGTGTATATATGTCAATCCTCCTCTAAAAAAAAGACAGTTAGTATATTACAGACCCCAGTTTGAGTTCCTTGAGTCATACAGCAAATTCCCATCAGCTATCTATTTACATACATCAGTGTATATGCATCCATGCTACTCCCTCCACTTATCTCAGTGAGGGAGATTCAAGAGGGAGGGAACATATGTACACCTATGGTTAATTCATGTTGATGTATGCCAGAAATCAAACCAATGTTGTAAACCAATCATCAATCAATTAAAAATAAATTTAAAAAGAAAATTTTTAAGGGCTTCACTTGTGGCTCAGCTGGTAAAGAATCTGCCTCCAGTCCAGATGTCCTAGGCTTGATTCTTGTGTTGGGAAGATCCTCTGGAGAAAGGAATGGCCACCCACTCCAGTATTCTGGCCTGGAGAATTCCATGGACTGTATAGTCCATGGGGTCTCAAAGAGTCAGACACGACTGAGCAACTTTCACATTAAAAAAAAAAAAGAAAGAAAATCAGTGATCCTCCCCACTAACAAAATAAAAAAGAAAAGGGAGGGAGGGAATGGTAGGTGGCAGGGAAGGAAGGAGGAGAGCTGAGAGTTAATACCTAAGTAACTTCATCCAGTACCTTTACAGTTACAGAGAATGAGCAAGAGGGCAAGCGCTTGCAGGATCCAGATACACACTTAGAAAATGCAGATGCTGACTGCCCCTAGTAATTAAGGAGTCTCACTTCCTCTCAGGGGCAAGAGGAGAGATGTACAGGACCACAGCCAAATATCAAAGTCTGAAGATTCTTAGGTAAATAGAAAATCCCACACTTTAAGGTAAAAAAGATGAACGTTGTGACATGGAATGTTGTGCCTGGGATTAGCTTGAGGCAAAGACAATCTTCCAGTAGCCCAGTGACATAATAGATGGTGATGGCATATACCCATTAGAAACAGTACACTGCCAGTGAACAGCAGGTAAAACCTATGTGTGCAGCAAAGTTATTTGTCTTGGGCTTTTAGAATGATCCCTTAGTGTCTTCTGTTTCTCCCAGGACTACTTCTTGCAGTGCTCGCTATTGTAAAATACATTCATTGAGTATTCACTGACATTTGCACAGAACTGGTACCCTAATTTCTCATGAGCCTACATAATTTTTTCCCATTCCTAGATAATTTTTTCTTCATAATTTTATCCTCATTCTCCCTTTGAAAGATAGGGTTTTTCCTGAAACAATCCCACCTTAGTTAATAGACATCATTCTGTACACAAACATTTACTCCTCAAAGTTACAGGATGATCAGCAGTCTATCTAATATTTAAAAAAAAAAACACGCTCTCCCTCAGCCTAACAGTACATTTCTGTTGTCATGCAAAGCAGTTTCACCAAGCTAGAGCAAATATATAAGAAAACAAATCCTATTTTTCCAGAATGAATTACTTGCATTCTATCTGGAATCAGCATACATAACAAACACAAGTGTTAATTTCTTTATAAAGTTAATTTTTACCCTGAGCAACAGAGGAAAGAAAGAGGTCTGGAAAAGTATTCACTGTGCATTTATATCTAGGAAGTATGTCCAAGTTTAGCAGTGACTTGTGTCATAGAAAGAATATGCCAAATCATCATCTAAAAATGTTTCTTTTTGCTTTGTAGAGAACGGGGGTTGCACCTGAAAGTTGCTAATGCACTTTGCCTCTATTCGGTTCCTGCTCCGCCTTCCCTTTACCATTGTCTCCAGTCCTGTAAGAGGACATGAAAAAGGAACCCCACCCAGACTGACAGTACTGGACAAAGTAGTTGAAAATGATTGCTTCATACAGTTTCAAACACAGAAGTAGAAGCTTTTCATTTCTCATTATGCATTATGTACTCCTATCAGCCGCAACCTTTGCCATTTTCTTCCCTAACCCAGCTAAAATAAGGTCTCTCCCCATCTCTCTGGCCCTGAAAGTCTGTCAGATACAGTCTCAAGTTGAGCTGCTGCCCAAGGAGTCCTTAGTTAATTGCCTGTAATTATGCTGCACCCTACTTTCAAATGCTAGAGCTGTTTCTCTTGTATCCTTGTAACGCAATATGACAGAGTGCTCGGACTGTGGCTGAGGCTTTGTGAGTGGTCCCCACCTATCTGAGGATTTCATAATCCCACAGCACTGAGTCCTGGTGATCTTTAAACATAATGCAAGATGCTAACTAAGTTAGTAATAGCAGCTGCTAACAGTGCTCCCTGGGGGCCTGGGCAGCTCTGCCAAGGGGCTGCATTGCTCAGCCAGTGATACATCGCATCCAGACATTAAAGATAAATGATCAGGTCAGTTAACTGGCAACCATCATGTTCATCCTATCTGGAAGGAAAGCTTTCATTGTAACGCAAACATCAGAAACAAAAAAAACAAAAGTCAGCTGGGCCAGAGACTATGTTTTTTAATTTCTTGCATAGCATTGTAATGCTTTTAGAGTGTTGTGTTGTTTTAAGAGGTACAGTGCTTTCTAACAGGTTGGAAAGCCTCTTCAGTTAATTAAAACCTTATAATGCTGGTAATAGAATCCTTGAGCACATCTTGATACTTACTGGGATCATCATACCAAGCAAAGCAATCTCTAGATACTCTGAAGGATTTTTTATTTCTACCTGTATTTTGGGCTGAGAAGCAAAGGGAAATCTATTTATCTTCGAGCATAAAATGTATCATCCTGTCACCCTAGTAAATGGATTGTAGAATCCTGAAGTCAGTTACACCATACTCATCACAGCAAATCAACAGTGTGTGACTGAGACATTATTAGCCCTTTAGAGGTCAGGATTCCAACCCTATCCTTGAGAAGACATTTAATTTCTCCTGGCAACACCCTGTTAGCCTGCAATTAGAGGACACCACCAGTAGGTGGTGGTGTTATCGTTCTTGTTGTTAAGTTGCTAAGTTGTATCGATGTTTTTGTGACATGGACTATAACCTGCCAGGCTCCTCTATCCATGGGATTTCCCAGGCAAGAATACTGGAATGGGTTGCTGTTTCCTTCTGCAGGGCATCTTTCCCACCCGGGGATCAAATTTGAATCTCTGATGTCACCTGCACTGGCAGCTGGCACTCATGCATGCATGCCATTGTTGGTGGGAGGTCCAAATTAGACTCTGGATAAAGTGTCTAGTTTTGTGACTGTTGCACAATTAATGATCACTTTATTAGTTCTATTCTTTACCACTTGTGCCACCTGGGAAACCACTGTGGCATGAGGAAGACGCCATTATGACTCCCATTTGAGAGATGAGGAGACTGAGGAATGAAAAATGGAGTCATCTGTTTAATGTCACACAGCTAGAAATGGAAGAGCTCTAAGTGTCTGCTACAATCTCTGCAAAGAGGAAGAGAAACAGCGTGCCTCCTTCCTTCACCCAAATGGAACCTTGCACATCACTCACACAGAGGGCTAGCCGGAAAACTTGCCAGGCCTATAAAGGTCTGTAAGACAAGGAAAGCTCACTTTCTGATCTTTCTCTTCTCCTGAAAGCTCTGTAATTCCTCGCCTTTTCTTCACAACACATCTTCACCGTTTTCTCAGAAAATAAAGATAGTAACCACTAAGAGACATAATAGTTAGATAAGTAAATTAAAAGATACTGTGGCATTATTTTAATTAGTTTCCTTTGAGTTTATGGGCAGAATCTTGACCTGGGAATAATTCTATATAACTAAAATACCCTCTTGCTTGGAAAATCCCATGGACAGGGGAGCCTGGTGGGCTGCAGTCCATGGGGGTCATGAAGAGTCGGGCACAACTGAATGACTTCACTTTCATTTTTCTCTCTCATGCATTGGAGAAGGAAATGGCAACCCACTTCAGTGTTCTTGCCTGGAGAATACCAGGGACGGGGGAGCCTGGTGGGCTGCCATCTATGGGGTCGCAAGTTGGACACAACTGAAGTGACTTAGCAGCAGCAGCAGCTTGTATTTTGCTTTTTTTTTTCCTTTTCTTTGTATCAAAGACTGTAGATGATGATCTTTTTCAACAAAAGACAGACACTTGGAAGGAGCCAGCTGTGTGTCTGTCAGAAGCCCGATGGAAGTGCAGATACCCTGTTAAAGACAGTCAGTGTGGTGAGCAGTGAAAAGAATATCCCGCCTCTTTGATGTGCGGCCACAGGTGAGGAGTTCCACAGGGAAAAGGCAGGAGCCAGGCTTGCCTTGGATAGGCAATAACATCCCACTAATAGCAGGAGGTGCCTAACCCTGGCAAAGGATGTACCATAAAGAGGCCTCCAACACAGCGTAGCTGCACACCACACAGAAGACTGGCTGTTTCAACAGACAAGCTTGTGTCACTGGTGACTGCCAAAGGGAAAAGGATACTTACCCCTCAGCTGAAACACGAAACAAATATCCACTCTTGGCTCTGAGATTCACTCAGGAAAGACACTGGGATCTTCTTTGCACATATGTGGAGAAGGAAGGGAAACACAGAGATGGTAGGAGGCTTGTTCCTGGCCACACAGCAGTCAGAGTCAGGGAAACAATAAAAATACAGCTGCCTAAGTGCCAGAATGCTGGAATGTTTGGAAGATAACTTTAGGTAGAGTTTGCCACCTATTTCATGAGTTTAAAATAGAAATTTTCTCATCTGAAACATTTTAAATTAACTATACTGCAATAAAAAAAAATTTTTTGATTTAAAAATGGCTTTCCCAAAGGGAAAAAAATGTCCAAATTGTGACATGAACTCCATCCCCGAACTTCCTAAACATTGTCCTGCTAAGTTCCTCTCCTTTCCACAACTCTAATGTATTCCAGGGGAAGGCTCCTGGTTTAGAGAATTACCTTCATAATTCTTTGTTTTCTTATATCATTTGCATTTACTCACAAATTCTTATCTGTGCTTCCTAACTCATCTGTAACAGGAAGACAGAGGGGAAGGTCACTCTTTTTAAATCTGCTACATGCTAAGTTATTGCAAGAGCTTATTTGTGTAACACTCCATGCATCTTCTTTCATCCTCATGATAGACCTGTGAGGTAGATATTACTACAGGTGGTTAAATTTAAGAGTGACATCTGGCCATCTTTCATGTGGATCTGGCATTAAGATGGATACTAAATGGAGGGGGGGGGAGGGAACTAATTTCTTTCTACTTTATTTAGTATATGAAGATATGCTAGATAGCATTTTTAAAAAAAGTAAAATCCCTTCCAACACAAAAATGAAATACCAAAGAAATACTGAATAAGATGTAACTGTCCCCCACTGAAATGCAGAACTTAGCTTGAAGGGAAAAAAGACAATCAGGAGAGATCAGGAGCAAAAGGGAAGAAGATGCCGGAAACGAGGTGATAAGTAGCCACAACAGTCAATGCGTCTATCTTGGCCCATCTTGATAATAAAGAGCTTTACTTCTGACCACCACACAGGGGCCAGGAAGAGAAAGTGGAAGTTGGAACTGAGACCCTCATGTAAAGTCCATGTAAAGCTATGACCAACCTAGACAGCACTATTAAAAAGCAAAGACATTACTTTGCCAACAAAGGTCCATCTAGTCAAAGCTCTGGTTTTTCTAGTAGTCATGTATGGATGTGAGAGTTGTACTATAAAGAGAGTGGAGCCCTGAAGAACTGATGCTTTTGAACTGTGGTGTTGGAGAAGACCTTTGGGAGTTCCTTGGACTGCAAGGAAACCCACCAGTCCATCCTAAAGGAAATCTGTCCTGAATATTGATTGGAAGGACTGATGCTGAAGCTGAAATTCCAATACTTTGGTCACTTGATGTGAAGGACTGACTCTTTAGAAAAGACCTTAATGCTGGGAAAGATTGAAGACAGGCAGAGAAGGGAATGACAGAGGGTGAGATGGTTGGATGGCATCACCAATGCAGTGGACATGAGTTTCAGTAAGCTCCAGGAGTTGGTGATGGACAGGGAAGCCTGGCATGCTGCAGTCCATGGGGTCACAAAGAGTCGGACACGACTGAGCAACTCAACTGAACTGATGCAAAGACTTGCATATAAGTGTTTATAGCACTTTTTGTTTGTAACAGCCAATACCCAGAAACAACCCACAAGTCCACTAAAAGGTAAATGAACAATGATCTGATATAACCAGTTCATTCTGGTAAGTGAGGTGATATAACCATACAAGGGAATGACATTCAGCTCTGAAAAAGAATAGGTTTATTGGTACAGGCAACACCATGCCTGACTCTCAAAATAATGATGCTGATGAAAGCAGACAGATGAAAAGAATTCAGACTATTAGATTCTATTTACATAAAAGTCTACAAAATGCAAACTAAATCTACATTACAGAAAGCAGAACAGCAGTAGCCTTGAAGGGGGAGAAGTTGGGAGGGAGGAGTCACAGATATCATCTCTGTAAAAGGATTTTTTAAATCATAACAGTAAGACCCCAGATTCCCTTGGCTTTGACCCTTAACTCCTTTCCTTTCCTTTCCCTCCTCTCCACTTTCATTTGCTACTCCTCTCTTCCCTCAAACACTGACTGATCAATAAAGCACACGGATTTCAAAAACAACTCTGAAGACAACTGTTCTGATAATTATCTGGATTAGATTGCACTATCCTGAGCAAGAAGCACCAAAAAAAAAAGAAAGGTAGATAATTTCCAGCGATGCCAGATGTGAGATTCACAACAGTTAAGAGCAGATGTCTATCTGAGCCACAGCGCAAGGACGTGTATCCCTGCCTTCTTCTCACCCCATCAGCCCCAGCCCTGCTTAGGGCAGGACTTGCCAGGTCTCCAGAGGCTCCCTGAGGTGCACATCAGCTGAGCCTTTCACATTTATTTCATCCACTTAAACATCTCACATCTTGATTGTAGTGTCTGTGTACATACGTAAAAGTGAAGTGAAACAGTGTTAGCCACTCAGCTGTGTCACCCTCTTTGTGACCCCACGGACTATAGCCCACTAGGCCCCTCTGTCCATGGAATTCTCCATGCAGGAATACTGGGAATGGTTGCCATTTTTTCTCCAGGGCATCCTCCCAATCCAGGGATTGAACCTGGGTCTCCTGCATTGCAGGCAGATTTCTTTCCCGTCTGAGCCACCAGGGAAGCCTTATCTGAAACACATTAAATGACAGAGCTTAAATATGTGCAATTTACAATATGTTAATTACACTTCAATAAAGCTGGGTTCTTTTAAGCCTTGCTTTACAAAGGGAAATCAGGCAGAAACATTCAAATCTAAGAGTAGAAACAGAGAAGCACTGGAAGCTACCAGAATATTCCACAAGCCCTTTCCTGTGTCCTATTCTGTGAGTGATCTTTCCCCCAGACCCAGCCCCACACCAGGAGCTTTTTCATTCCCTCTTGGGCCATGTTTACCCAGTGAAAACCCAGGTACACAGATAACATGCAAACACAGTTTTCTCCCTTTTGGGCTTCATTAACTTGTATTCAGTCAGCTTTGTTTGTTTAGTCCCTTCAAGGTCTCTAAGAATTGGCATTTCATCACTACACTGAAAAAACAAGACTATACTCTGATTTCCCTTTAGATCACAGAAACCTTTTACCCTCTACTTTAAAAAAAAAAAAAAGCTACTCTCAGAATTTCTATGTGAAATCATGTTTATTATTTTTCAAAGAACAAATGTATCATGAACCTAGAAAAGTAAACTCTGCAAAGGCACCGGCATACACTCCTTACCCTCACCTTCTCTTGATAGTTTGAGCTATGGTTTCTAATTCTACAAAAACAAACACCAAGTGCACTTCTTTGCCTTTGGATAAAAACAAACAAATCTCCAGCCTTCTGCAATTCATGAGGTCTTTATGACACTGGTAGAAGAGAAAAAAAGGAAAGAAAAGAAAAAAAGCAGGGGTGAATTCTGCCTGCTTTGTCCTAACTCAATGCTTTTTTGTATTTTCCCGACCATAAGCAGAGTGATGTATGTGCAGCCAGCCAAGAAACCAATAGTACACAATAATCCTGTTTCCTGTGGGAGGGAGGAAGGCTCCAGTGATGCTGTTACAGGACACCTTGTTGAATTAATAGGAAAAGATGAGCAGGAGAGCTTTGTTTTATGGTTTTCTTGGGGGGGAAGGGGTTGATTGGCCATCTGACTTTTCCCAATCTCATGGCTTACATAGAGAAATAAATGAGTAGAAGCTAAAGCAAGAAATTACCATTCAAACGTGGTGCCCACAGAAGGCACCAAACATGCTCTTAGAATGACTCAGGTCTTGACACCTACCTGAGGAATCCAGCCAACCTGTTCCTAGGATGCATTTGGCGTATCCTGGTCATATGAAAATGATTTAGAGTATTGCTCTGTGGAAACTGCATTTACAGTAAGACTGAATGAAGCGCCCAGGTTTCCATGATGCAAAAACCAGGCTGTATTTTTATCCTCTACAAGGTCCTCTGGTTACTTCCATCCATGAACTATGAGCTGTAAGTCTTCCCAGAAAAAGAATGATAAAATTGAACATAACCACACATTGATTTCACTGGTTCTTAAATAAGCCACTGGTTCCATATAATGTGGAGGGCAAATGCTAATTGCAATACAAGCTACCTGATAACTCTTGGAAGCAACATCAGGCAAATGTTAAATATGATTGGTCCCTGTGTCCTTATGCCCGTGGTGGGGGTTTGGTCATTGACTGTGACCGAAGGGAAGTTCTCTGGAGGTCTAGCACACATGAGCATGCTGAAGTTAGCTTCCTTGCGGGAAATACAATCTCTCAGACACACTAGTTCATCTTCACACCTCTTAATTTGGATATGTGAAGTTAAATCTTAATTTGCATTTGAGATGTTAATGAAATATTCTTTACAATTGCTGAAAATAATTTTTTCATGCTTTAAGCCCTTTCTGGTTTCAGAAAGGAATCAGAATACTAAAGTCTTGTATCTGCCATTCCTATATTCTTTAACATCTCTTTACCCAGCTTTAGTAATTAATCTCCATTACTAGGCAAAAATTCTTATTAAATTTTCCCTATTCAAAGTATTGTATAGTTTGTGTCTCCTGTGAGAGCACTGGATATTTTTAAGGACAGAGGACTGATACTCCCTGGAGTTCTGCAATATACAACTTGTTCAACTATACACGCACAGCACAGCAACCCACACATTTTATTGTGGTTGTTGTTTAGTCACTAAATTGTGTCTGACTCTTGCAATTCCATGAACTGGAGCCCGCTGGGCTCTTCTGTCAATGGAATTTCCCAGGGAAGAATACTGGGGTAAGTTGCAGTTTCCATCTCCAGGGGATCTTCCTGACCTGGGGATGGAACCTGTTGGCAGGTGGGTTCTTTACCACTGAACCACCTGGGAAGAAGTGCTCCTCACTTGACGTGTCAGCCACCTTCACGGAGGGCTTCCTAGGTGGTGCTAGAGGTAAATAACCTGCCTGCCAATGCAGGTAGATATAAAAGATGTGGGTTCGACCCCTGGGTTGGGAAGATTCCCTGGAGGAGGTATGGCAACCCACTCTAGTATTTTTGCCTGGAGAATCTCATCGGCATGGACAGAGGAGTCTGGCAAAGAGTCAGACACAACTGAAGTGATTTTGCATGCAGGTTTGCACGCACATTTACTGAACTGCAGGCTATACTATGGCAGGGACTAACGAAGCTAGTAGGGCTGGCTGTTAAGGGCAGGGCTCTGTAACCAAATTGCTGGATTCATATTGTGGTCCCAACGCTTAAAAGCAATGATCTGAAAATGCAGAAAATTGAACTTTTCTCCTAAAGCTGGCTGCAAGTGTTAGCACAGGGGGGAAAAAAAAAAAAAGACTCAAACGATTAAGCGCTGTGATGCTGAAGGTGAAGCGTCAATACTTTGGCCATCTGATGCGAAGAGTTGACTCATTTGAAAAGACTTTGATGCTGGGAAATACTGAAGGCAGGAGGAGAAGGAAACAACAGAGGATGAGATGGTTGTATGGCATCAATGGACATGAGTTTGAGCAAACTCTGGGAGAAGGTGAAGGACAGGGAAGCCTTCTGTGCTGCAGTCCATGGGGTCATAGAGAGTCAGACATGACCAAGCGACTGAACAACAACAATGGAAGAGAGTGCTACTGTGCTCAGTCACTCAGTCACGTCGACTCTCTGCGGCCCCACAGACTGTAGCCCACCAGGCTCCTCTGTTCATGGGATTTTCCAGGCAAGAGTACTGGAACGGGTAGCCATTTCCTACTCCAGGGGATCTTCCCGACCAAGGGATCAAACCCACGTCTCTTGTGTCTCCTGCACTGGCAGATTCTTTACCACTAAAGTAGCTGCTTTCACTACCTTATTCAAATGTGTATTCCAGCATTTTAACTATGGCTAGAACCTAACAGATGCTGTGACTATTTGATGGGAGAATTCATGTCTTTTAATAAGCAAACAAGCTTTGCCTCTAAAATAAAAGAAACAAAAATTGCTGTACAAAGATGCTTTATTTCTCAGTTGTCAGAAAATCCGTTGTTCGGGAAATCATTTTACTATGTCCCACATATATTCAATGAGGGTTAGAGAAGATGGGAGAAGAAAAAAGGCTAGAAAATGAAATAAAGTATATAGGAAATGACATGCGACAGTGGGCTATTCACAGACAGGACATAAGCCAAATATGGGAAGCGAAAACTGAACTAAGAAATGTTTATTTTTTTAATGTGAGAAGAAACTGAAGATGGCAAAATGAAAATTAGAGGGAGAAAAAAGGAATTCAGCTCTATATAAGCCATCTTGGTTTGGACTTGGTTTGGAGCCTGCAGCTGGTTTGGACTTCATTTGTGGCTTTCTCCTATTTTTCTTCCCTCCTTACCCTGCTATCTTTGTAGGAGGACTGGGAATTCAACCCTGCAAGAACCACTCCAGCAAAGGACCATCATCCTCGAGGCCTCTGTTCTTTTCACTCAGCCACTGGTCTCTGCAGCACACTGGGAATTTCATTTCTGCTCGCCTATTTTCATGGGCTTCATTTCAAATGACCGGTTCTAAGGTCTACCTGCTTTGCTTTGTTTGTTATAAAAACAGGGAGCGGGGGGGAAATCTCTGCATTGTGAGAAGCCTGCACTAGAAGGGGTTACTTCCACTGGGGAATTTCCCTGTCTCAAAATGAAACTGGGTTAATTGGGAAGGGCATGGAGATATACTGGAGCCCAATTAACGAAATCAAAAGTCTCCAAATTAACAAGATAATTGTTAAATGGCTTTGGGGCAGCACTTAGGAGCTTTAAAAAAAGAAACCACTTATTCCTGGCTGAGATCCTTCCCAGCTCATAAAAGGTGCCTAAAAGTACAGAAAGAGATTTCAAGAAGTTTAGATAGATTATGAGTGGGAAGCCCTAAATGAGTGCCATGCATCCTGAGGAGCCCAAGCAGAAGCAGTTCTGGCTTTTTGGACTTTATTCCAACGATATCACCGGTGTCAAAACCTCCGCCCAAGAGTGGGCCTTGCAACAAACTGCTCTTGGCCGCCCCTCCTGGAGTTCTGTCCTCTGGCTTTGATCCTTATCTGTACTCCAATTAATATCCCTTTATTAACAGGCTGTTCCCTTTGGCTCGCTACAGTTCTGACAGCATTTGGTACTCCTCTGATGAGTTTTAAATCAAGATACAATCTGCATGAAAGACCAAAAAGGAGAGAGTGGGAGAGAGAAGGCTTCCCGGGGCTGATCTCCTGTAGGAGGGAGGCCGGGAGCTCAGCCTCTGCGTAGGAATGGCGCTGCTCCGTGAGATCAAGAAGCTCTGTGAAGAAAAAAAACAAAAAACACAACAGCTGAGAAGAACGGCACAGTCCCTGGGAGCATCACCACCTCCGACGCGAAGAAGACACTGCTCCTGAGGAGAGCTGAGTCCTTGCCATGCCAGAGCCAGCCACTAGCCGCTTCCTCCCAGTCCCCCGCAGAGCCTGCGCCCTCCCACGGAGCCGGCGGAGCGGGGCGCCCGAGGCTCCAGCCAGGCCAAGATGGCGGGCGGCGAGGCCCGCGGCCTGGGTGCAGAGGCCCGCGGCCTGGGTGCAGCGCGCCTGCGGCCTGGGTGCAGAGGCCCGCGGCCTGGGTGCAGAGGCCCGCGGCCTGGGTGCAGAGGCCCGCGGCCTGGGTGCAGCGCGCCTGCGGCCTGGGTGCAGAGGCCCGCGGCTTGGATCCAGAGGCCTGCGGCCTGGATGCAGAGGCCCGCGGCCTGGGTACAGAGCGCCCGCGGCCGCCCAGGTACACAGCCCGCTGCGTGCGCCTCCACCCACGCCTGCGCTGGGCCCCCAGGCGCTCCTCCGGAGAGGGCCTCCCCGACAGCCGCAGGGACTCTCCTTCTGACACGATGTGGTGTCACTCTTGAAACAGATCTCTGGTTTTACCTTGAAAAATAAGATTTTTTTTTTTAATTGAAGTATGCTAATTTGCCAGAAGGGCACTGAAAAAAGAAGCTGTGGGTGTGGGGGCTTTCCACCAGCAGTACTGGGAGCTACCCCTGGCAGGGAGCATCTGCCAAGGCCTGAATTCAAAATACCACCGTGACGTTTGAAGTCAGCCATTGGAGTATATGCTGAGTTCAACAAAGAGTTGAGAGTTGATTGGGCATAAAACCCAGCCTGTTGGTATCCTCATCCCTTTGAATTACTGGGAAAGCTTTTGGAATTCAAAGGATTTCTGCTATTGGGGTTGAAAAGCCTTTAACCAAACACAAACTCTGAATTGTGCTTTTTGGTTTTTTTAACTCTGCTATATGTTCTCTGACACCCTGCAATAAGAAAACTAAGATTTCTTCTCTCAAAGGAATATGCTGGTTGGTGATTGGACAATATCACGAACCCTCTCCAACCCCTGCCAAATAACCTAACATTTCCACTTGGGTCTGTTTGATGTTTGTTTTATACATGTGTATATGTGTATATATATATAT
>SJYV01041830.1:18037-33199 GCA_006410875.1 Neotragus pygmaeus
ATATATATATATATATATGTTTTACTGCTACAGGACTACAGTCATTGAGTATTCATATATTTGCTTTTAAATCTAAAGAGTAGTACTCTATCAAGTTCCAATACACTATACAAAAAGCTCAGAAGCTGAAAATCAAAATACCGGTGGTTAACTTGCTTTACCACGGTGGCTCAGTGATAAAGAACCCACCTGCCAATGCAGCAGACACGGGTTTGATCCCTGGGTGGGAAAGATCCCCTGGAGAAGGAAATGGCAACCTACTGCAGTATTCTTGCCTGGGAAATCACATGGACAGAGGCAGCTGGCAGGCTGTAGTCCATGGGGTCACAAAAGAGTCTGACAAAACTTAGTGACTCAACAATTTGCTTTAAAAATCACGCCTCCTCAGAAGATGACAGCTTGGTATTTTCTACGGATACCTAGCCAAACACTTCAGTCTGTCTCATAGAGAGGAAATTTTCTACAGATGAATCTAGAGCCAAAAGCCTCATTGTGATCCTTGACTGGATTTGAATTGGTGGCTTTTTCCCAAGGAGTATAAAAGAAACTTGACCCAAGCTTTGGTCTTCCCGTCTTGTCTATATCAACGACAGCTGCAGCAAACCGCCGCTCAGCTGCTCAAGCGCAGTGACTGGCGCGGCTGCTGGAAAGTAATAGGGGAAGTGTCAGGGAAGACGGTACGCAGCAGAGGCGATAATGAGATCAAGTGTGATCCCCAGTCCCCACCAAGATTAAATGTGCAAGTGTCTTTCTTCTCTAATTAGACATTTATATCATTCACTTTCCAGCCTTAAGAAACATCCAAGGAGAGTACTGAGCGTGCCAGTTTTTCTACTGTACTTTCACAGCTTTCCCAAGCAAAAGACCCCTCTTGGGGTTGGGAAAGGAGGGGGAGTACAGATTCGGCACCCCCTCCCAAGGCAAGCAGAGTCAGCCGGTCCCTCCTGAGGGCCCCCTGTCACAGGCAGAGACTCTGGGAGGGAAGTGTAGTCTGTTGAATGTTTGCATCTTAAATGCAAAGAACTTATCCCATATGCTACAGGCACCCTCAGATCACGGAAGCCTCTCTCGGTGGTTTCTGAATGGAACAGCTTGTCTCTTCCTGCTGCTTTACAAGCATAAAGAGGGAATAAATACTCAAGTTTGGGGGTAAGTTATAGACACATGCTTGGTTCTTCACATCCTGTGACTGTAAACATTCATGCTTCCTTCTCTCCTCTTCTCTCTGGCTTTTGGGAGATTCTGAGCATTTGTGAGGACACAGTGATCTTTAACAGTGTGTCTAGATTACCGAAGCTGTGTCTGATCCTTGCTCTGAAAAAGATACCAGATGCTGTATTGTGATGTAACAGTAGTAAAGAGTGAGTGTGATACTGTGGAAGGGGCAGAGGCCAGACAAAGCGGAGACCTTTATTCCAGGGCTGGTTCCTCTACTCAGTAGCTCCTTGGCCTCAAATAGAGCACTTCACCTCTATGGGCCTGTTTGTCTAGTATCCAAATGACATGGAGAGTGGGGAGGGTGGGCCATCTCAGCTAGCATCATGGCAAAACTAGGCCTCTGTCAATTACTAGCATGATTTATTCATGACCTCCAGCTATTTATATATACCCCCAAACACACATGTAAACACATGCACACAAATATATTTTTAAGAAATTTTTAAATTAAGAATGGTTTTAAGATGAATGCGGAGAGTGTTAGAACTAACAGGACTCACAAGGGCACCTTAAGATGATATACAGTTGACTCAAACCAGGCAGGACTTAGGGGATGCCAACCCTGCTCCCAATCAAAAATCCTCATTAACTTATAGTTGGCCCCCTATATCTGCAGTTCCTACCAACCCAGATGGCGTATTACTATACTAAAGTATTTACTATCAAAACAAATCAACATGTAAGCAGAACTGTGCCATTCAAACCCTGTCGTTCAAGGATCAACTGTAATTCTTTCCTCCAAAATTGCTGTCTAATTTTTCCCCGAAACCTGCTCTTCCCACAGACTTCCTCCATCTCAATAAATAGCAACCCTATTCTTTTGATTGGAGTGGGAAATGGCAACCCAATGGCAATGGCACTCCAGTACTCTTGCCTGGAAAATTCCGTGGACAAGAGGTGCCTGGTGGGCTACAGTCAATGGGGTTGCAAACAAGTTGAACACAACTGAGCACACATGCATGCCTTCTGATTGCTCATGCCAAAACCTTCGAACCAACTTGGACTCTCTTCTCTCCCATCCCACACTCCCTCTATCAACACGTCTTATCTGCTTCACCATGAAATGGACCTTGACTCAGAACATTACCGCCTTGGTCTCCCCAGTATCTCCCTGTCTTCACCATCCACTGAGCCTATCCTCAGAACCATGACCAGTGTGTTTTTCAGAACGTAAGACAAATCGTTTGCACTTCCAGTCCTGTGCCTCCAGAGGTTTCCTTCTCACTCAGGGTTAAGCCCATACCCTTGCATGTTTCATGACCTAAGTCTATGAGCTCTGACTTGGTCCTCCACAACCCCCCCCCCCACACGACTCCTCCTGCTTCCTTCTGTTCTCCCTGTTGCAGCTACACCAACCTTTCTGCTATTTCTTCAAATCCACCAGTCATATGCCCACCTCGAGACCTTTGCCCAGAATGTTCTTTCATCACCATCCCCAGCCTTCACCAATTGCATTCTCATTCTCTGCAAGTCTCCCATCAAATGAGAGAATTCCCTGATCTCCATCCTTACCTGAGACTCCAGACTTCATTACTCTGTCTTATCTTACCCTGCAGCTCTTGCTACCACCTGACATGTATTTATTTGTTAATTTATTTATACTTTGTGATTTCTCCCTCGAACAAGCCACTATTGAATACAAGCTTCAGGAAGTGAGGAGCTTTGTATATTTTGTTCCCTGATAATCCTCGTGGTTAAACCACCAGCCACCACCATAAGTGCTTTAAGTGGGCTTTCCTTGTAGCTCAGTTGGTAAAGAATCTGCCTGCCTGCAATGCAGGAGACCCGGGTTTGATTCCTGGGTCAGGAAGATCCCCTAGAGAAGAAAATGGCAACCCACTCCAGTATTCTTGCCTGGAGAATCCCATGGACAGAGGAGCCTGGCAGAGTCATGAGGTTGCTAAGACATGACTTAGCAACTAAACCACCACCAATCCTCATGGGTAGAGCAGTACCCACCATGTGGTAGGAACTCAATAAACATCATGAAATGAATAAAAGCATTCAACATTTCATTAACAAACATCAACCCCGAGAGTCTAGTGGCTGAAACAGATACAGTAGTGAAGGGGCCAGCCTGGGCCCTGGCTGATGGAGCTGGCATTTTAGTGGGAGAAAACCTACTAAATGCTCACTTGCTTAATTGATTGTTCAACTGGTTTATCTATTTATTTACTGATGTTAAATAACCTAAGAGAATGATAAATAATCATGGAATAAACAAGGTCTAAGACTAGGGATGAAGGGCTACTTTAAATAGGGCAGTGAGGAAAGACCTCACCAGGTAAGCAAGAGGAGCTGAGAAGGAGGAGGCAGCCAGGGGTAGAAAAGATTCCAGGCAGATGAGCCAGCAGTGCAAAGGCCCTGAGCCAGGAAGAAAGCTTCGTGCTTTGCAAGACCAAGCAGAACATCTATGGCAGGAGCATGGTATGCCAGCACAAGAATGGGAAGAGGTGAGAACCAAGAGACAAACAGAGGTTAGACTACAGAAAGTCATAACAAACCACTCATGTGTCATTTTAAATCTATCAGCAAGCTATTGGAGGGATTTAAGCAGGAAAGTGATAGTCGACCATTTTTTAAAAATTACTCTGACTTTTCTGTGGAGAACGGACTTCCTTTGAAGGAGTAGTAGAGGCAGCTGGGAGGCCATCTTGCAGCTGGCCGGGGATAAACGACTACAGCTTGAACCAAGGTACAGCAGGAGAAAAAGTGCCGACTGACAGGAAGCTAAAATGGTTACTATGGTCCCTGTTCATAAAATAAGAAGCAGAACCCTATGGCAGTTCAGATGCTCTCAAGAGAGCACTGCAAACGAGCGGCGGAGTAAGGACCAGAACCCAGTCCTCTCAATTTCCAGCCTGATCGTGAAAGTGAAAGTGAAGTCACTCAGTTGTGTCTGACTTTTTGCATACAAAAAGGCTGTACGCAGCCTGTAATGGTAACATTACTCTCTTCTCTAGTTTCAAGAGATAAGTAGAAGCCATGTATGTATCCACCCTATATACAGGCTCTGCGGAGCCTCTCAGTCCATGGAATTTTCCAGGCAAGAGTACTGGAGTGGGTTGCCATTTCCTTCTCCAGGGGATCTTCCCAACCCAGGGATCGAACCTGGGTCTCCTGCACTGCAGGCAGACGCTTTACCGTCTGAGCCACCAGGGCAGCCTGATCGTAGGAGGCTAATAAGAATCCATCTATTAATTAGTCCCAGTAACTAAAGAAGGGGCTTCTCTGGTGGCTCAGTGGGTCCAGGAAGATGCCCTGGAGAAGGAAATGGCCACCCACTCAGGTAATCTTGCTCGGGAAATCTCACGGGCAGAAGAGCCTTTCAGGTTACAGTCCATGGAGTCACAAAGAGTCAGCCACGACTGGATGGCCAGACAACAGTAACTACAGAAAGGAACTCCTCTCTGTACAGTGTCTCCCATGAAGTCATGCCGCAACCTCCTCTCCCCGGGAGCCACAGTGCTTCTCTTCTCAGGGAGCGCTGAACGTGGACAGGCCTAAAGGTGATCCCTCACACAGAGGCCACACGCGCGTGTCCGCTCCCTCCTGGTCACGCATGCAGCTGGGAGCGGAGCGGTGTGGGATGGCGGGTTCACCGGCCACTGCTGCTAGAAAAGGAACAAATAGCAACTGGAGTTTAACAAGACCCCGTAACATGGGCTCCTCAGATGAGCCTCCCGGAGGAAGGGTGGCCGCCCGAAGAGGAAGCCAAGGGATTCCCGCAGAGTGAGAGGCCGGGAGAGACCCAGGCACAGCGAGCATCTGGTCAGTGACACTCTGCCAGCAGTCTGCTGTGACGGATGAGGTCGGGAGCTTCTTGAGGAGGAACGTTGCCAGGAATTTGGAAACAGCCTCCTCTCCTTCAAGTCGGGAGACCCAGATTCCGGTCCAGGCTCTCTTATTTGCTGGGTCTCTGATGGGTGGGGCAGTGGAGGGTGGGAGTGGAGGGCAGGTCAGAGGAGTGGTTCCATCCCTGGGATTCCTCGGGAGGATTCTGTAATGGTAACATTACTCTCTTCTCTAGTTTCAAGAGATAAGTAGAAGCCATGTATGTATCCGCCCTATATAAGGCTGAAATGGTAAGCTTATGTATTAAGTACAATGGAAGTGTTATAAGGTTTTAGTTAAAGAGTAGAAAAGTGATTACGTCATAATAAAGCAATTCAGAAGAAATCTTTTTTAAAAGAATCATGGGGTAGAAGTGAAGGGAAGTAACAGAAGGGATGGTAATTTGGTGGAAACACAGGGCTTGCTGACCCCCAATTCCCTACCAGCTTTAATGGTGTGGAGACCAGACCAGTGAGACAAATTCCAGGAGCTTTTCACATGAGGCTCCTCACAGGTGTATCCAGGATGAGCCCCAGCTATTGCTATCATCCCATCACAGGGCTGTTTTCCAGGGTAAAATCACTTTCCAAGTAGGTTAGCATAGATAAGAGCATGGGGCGAGGAGTCAGGAAGCCTAGGTTCTTGGTCTGGGATACATTCAAATAGCTGAACCATTTGAGCCTCTGCTTCCTGACCCATAGGGCAGGATTAGATGAGGTGATCTTTAAGGCCCCAGCTAACTGAAGTTCTATAGTTCTGGGAATTTCAGGAAGGTGATCCGGCTTTAACCTGGGTTCCCTAGGAAACAGAGGCCAAGGCAAAAGATACTGTGCTGATGTTTCGGTGCAAAGGTACACTCTGGTGGGTAACAGGAAGGAGAAGGAATGAAGTAGACCATAGGGGACAGTGCAGACAAGGGGGCCTCACCAAGCCGGTTACACCTTTGCAACCAATGCAGTGCTCCCTGCTTGACCTCAGGAACCACGTTGCAGAACCAGCGACAGGGGAAAGAAATGAGAGGATGTACTGGTTGGTGCCTTTCCATCTCCCATCATCCATCAAAACCCTCTCTGCAGATATTAACTCCCCTGTGTCACTCAGCCCCACCAGGCATCCCCCGGGACAGCCAGGACCAGTGGTGGGTATGGGAACACCACCCAGCTCCTTTCCATATCCCCCAGTCAGGACCCACTGGCCAGCTGCTGGATCATGACCATCTCACAGCTCTCAGCTGAGGCCATCCTTGGAGACCACGGTCAGACAGAGAACACACCACCTCAGCCAAGGTAACATCCCCTGCCAAGGGAAGCCTGTATCCAGTGACCAGCTGATAAAGCAACACAATGTCTCAGACCCATTGCTACAGTTTGAGACAACTCTGATGGACCGTCCTAACAGTAGACCTCCCCATGCATCTCAGAGGCCTTTGTTGCAAGAGCATCATACTTCATCCCCTCCCTCTGTCCAGCCTCACTCTGCTGGACAGAGGCAGCCCGACCCTAAATCTCAAGGACATATGACAGTAATTTTAAGTAAGCTAGAGGGAAAAATCCAAAGAGGTATTGTTGTTCTGTTCTCTACCACAGTTATGGCAAGAAACCAAGTGCTTTGTGTCATTCTGCTTTAAATTCAGAATCACTCTTGACAAAGAGAAACATTTGTTATTGCCAGAGAAGTTCCCGCCCAAGGAATGACTAGTTATGAATATGCATATCAAGTCGATAAGTTAAACTTCTGAGTATTTACATGGAATAGCAATAATAACCATGCCTTGTTTTTTCTCTTTTTAATTCCTAATGCTCCTGAGTTACCCTGCTTCCTTCTCAGAATTCTCTGATTCTCCCAGAATGAAGAAGGCCAAAGAGCCCATAAATAAGTGTCTGGTCTGCATTTTTAAGAAGAATCCCAGGATAGCCTTTTGTTTCTACTATTTTTCCAAACTGCCAACACACTCCCCAAGCACACAATAATGACTCTGAGTCTCCTCCTAGATACAAGACCAACCCCGAACACATGCTGTCTGAAGAAATCCTTGTTTTCTCTGCCATCTCAGGCACCTTTCCTTTCTTGCTTTTCAGCAGAATCAAGAGCCATTCAGAAAGAAAGACTCACTTTGGAACCTGGATGATCTCTATTCACTGTTGACACTTATCAAGCAAACTGCTACGTAATTGTTCCTTTTTCTTTTTTCTTCCGGCTTTGGGTAGCACCAGAGTATAGTGACCACAGCAGAGGCAGTAAACATCTTCCTCCTTGCAGTCTGGATCATGCCATATTGAAGTGGGAAAGGGCTGGAGTCAGCTAGTGATGGTTTAGTTGCTATGTCTGACACTTGTGACCCCATGGACTGTGGCCCTCCAGGCTCTTTTGCCCATGGGATTTGCCAAGCAGGAATACAGGAGTGAGTAGCCATTTCCTTCTCCAGGGGATCTTCCCGACCCAGGAATCAAACCTGGATGTCCTGTAGGTGGATTCTTTACCAACTGAGCCCCCAGGGAAGTCTGGAGACAACTAGTAGGTGAACCAAAAGAAAACATGATAATGTGGAGACTTGAAATACATGTTCTGCAGAGAATCATGGAAAGCACAGGGAAACTGGATCTGGAGGAGCAAGTCGGCATTGTCATTATGTGGAAGGTTGACTACAGTCAAGACAGTAAGTGTATTCTTTGTAGTCTTTATCTGTTCATATTGTTGGTGGCAAGAAGCAGAAACTAACCAGTTAATTTTTTTAAAGGCGAGGAAGAAGAAAAGGTGGAGAAAGAAGGGTGGGGATGGGGGGGAACTGAAGTAGAACTAGAAGAAAAACCATCATTTGTTGAAAATACATGAGGTAGTTCAAAGAATAGAAGGAAAACCTGAGTTCTAGACTCAGAAGAGGTGGCAAACAGGACAGGCCCAGGGACCTAGGCGGGAGTTGTGGTCAACAGTGTGTTAGAGCTCCTACTTCTCTTCCTCTTCTTTCACGTTCTCAAGAACCAGCATCCCTTTGGCCCACCTTGTGTCACATGCCCACACTCAGCTGGTGGATGGCTTGTCTGCCACTCCCAACCAGTCTGCCTACATAGGAGACAAGTTAGTCCCCAATGGAAAAACCAAGTGCTGTTCCCAAAGAAAGGGAGAAGGAATCTTGGATAGTCTGAATCAGCTGTTCAAAGGTCATCCACAGACCAGCAGCAGCACCTGGGAGCTTGTTAGAAATGCAGATTCTCTGGCAGAACCTCAGACCTATTGAGTCAGAATATTTGGGGATGGACCCCAGGAAAGTGGACTGTAATAATTTCTTAAGTATGCCCAGGTAGAGAAGCCCGGGTCTAAACAATCAGATGCTAATCCAGGCTCCATGCTGTATAAATAGGACAAATAGAATGAAAGTTAAGAGAATAGATTTAAGGCAGAAATAAGGGGGACGATGCCTATGTGCATTTTTTTAACAAGTTCAGTCACAGGTAGCCCAAAGAACCAGGGAGCTCCCTACTGGAGGAACCAATAAGAATGCTGGAGAGGGAAATGCAACATCAGATGACCTTGAAAGTCTCTTCTATCCCTGAAGATTTTAACCATGACTCACTTTAAATATCTGTTGATCTCTGATTATAAAATATAATCCTTCTAGAGAGACTAATTCTCTTTGAATTATCTATGAATAGAGTAACTCTCCCCACCCCAAAGAGAACACAGTAGAGCTCCTAATCCCATATCCCAGGGGCAGAGAGGAGTTTTCTGTCCTATATTTACAGCTGCCTTGGCCACAGTTAGACTTCCCTGAGGAGAGGGTGAGCATTGTTTCTGCAAGCTTAATAGAAGCCCAAACACAGAGTTTTCCAAGGGGGCACAGGGCATACTGGGGCTTCCCAGGTGGCACTAGTGGTAAAGAACCCACCTGCCAATGCAGGAGATGTAAGAGACATGTGTTCTATCCCTGGATTGGGAAGATCCCTTTAGAGGAGAAAATCCAATTCCAGTATTCCAGTATTCCTGCCTGAGAATTCCGTGGACAGAGAAGCCCAGTTGACTACAGTCCATAGGATCACAAAAAGTCAAACACGACCGAAGTGACTTAGCACAGAGCGTATCCGTTGCTAATCCTAATAAAAGCCATCTTTCATGGTCCAGTATCCAGTGATTTGTCCCAATTGTGACCTGGATCATAGAACCCCAAAACCAAAACAAAACAATAAATATTTACTGGACAAAAAAAGAAAAGAAAAATGCTCACATACAAACATCAGTATGAGCTGTTTTTCAGGCTGGATTAGCATTTTTCCCAGGCAAAAATTATTCTGGAAAATGTAGAAAGGAAATAAACATTTCTCTTTGATCTCTATGCTTGGCTATGAGGATGTTGTTTAGTTGCTCAGTCGTATCTGACTCTTTGCGACCCCACGGACTACAGCACTCCAGGTTTCTCTGTCCTTCACAATTTCCCAGAGTTTGCTCAAACTCATGTCCTTTGAATCAGTGATGTTGACTTGTAGGATATTTTTCAGCTACTCAGTTAAGAAACCCCTTTTCACAGAAATAACACGTCTAGCGTGACCTTTCATAAAAAGTGAGATAAATTCTGATGTTTTTCATTCTCTCAAAATGATTGGCATTGCTTCCAAGCACTAAAATGATTTGCTTCTCCTTGCTTCTTCTTAAAGCAATGATACAGAAAAGAGGTAAAATGCTAATGACAAAACAGCCATACAACTCTGAGTTCTTACAGAAGGGCAATTCTCACCCATAGAGAAACATACACATTGACTGTTAGGGGATGAGTGTAAATCTCCCAAGTTTGTTCATGAATGTTCTGAATGAAAAAGTGTGAAGAGTAAGTGACGGGATATACAAGGCCTTCACAGAAACTCGTCTGCTTCAACTTTTTCACTCTCGACAGACATGTTCTATTGTAAACACCTAAGTGCTGGCTTTATTTCTCCTCTACCAAAAACAATTTCTGAGTCTCTACAAGTTTAAAATCTGTTTGATCAGCATATAATCATTCAATTTTATAACGCACAAGTCTAATTAAAAACTACATGGCATGTTCAAATGGAGATAAAAACCTAATCATATAAAGAAAAATAATTTGAAGGAAATAAATCACTTCAGTTGATGTGTTTTTTTAAGGTTGGAATTAATCCTTATGTGTTTTTTGCTGTGATTGTTTTATAGTCAGTTAGCTTCCCCACCCCCACCCCCCATAAAAGTAAGTATTATTTTTAGGTAGCAATAAAGGATTTTATACATTCACCATCTGAAAAAGTAAACAGGGTAACTGAGTCAATGGAGTATCAACAGATGCAGAAAATTGTCCTCACTGGTTCCAGAATTAGGTCTCTAAACAATAATTGGATTAGGGCATTCCCACTGTCACCATCCTATCAAGTCCCTGAGAAAATTCAAACACAGCTGTGTCACATTTAAGGGCTTACTTTACCAAATGTCCTTATTCAGTTTTCCCATTTCCCCCTTTGTCATTCTCCTTCTCTGCACACACAGTTTACACTCCAATCACTTTAAACCATCCTCAGTTCCCAAATATGTGTGTCATCTCTATAGTTTCCTGCCCTGGTTCACACCACTCACTCTGCCTGGCTTGCACTTTCCCTGCAGAACTTTTTAATATTTTATCTCTAGAGTGAAACCTGATAAATATTCTTTCTTAGTTCTCATATTTGATACCACCGTACAGAGGTTTCTTTACAAATCGGTCTCCCTTACCAAACTACTGGCTCTAAGGACAGAGCCAATCATTATTCTTTATTTTTCTTTGTAATTTCAATATCACCTGCCATGTAAAAGTATCAAAAAATGTGTGTTGAATGGAAGAGTGATTAAGTAAATCAATGAATCAGATATGAGTGCATTGCTAGAGGCCCAAAGAATACACAAACACAATAGACCAGTCTAGAAACTAGATTACTTACGAGTAAATCTCTCTTAATGAAACAGAAATAGTTAGAAATCAACCTACCAATAAGTATTTCTTATAATGACCACAGTATTAATGGCAAAGGTCAAACTTTCCAAATCATGAATATCCAGTGCTATGATAAACACAAAAGAATTAAACAACATGATCTCTGTCCTTCAAATCTCTTCAGAACACTATCTTACAAAGTTTACACTCTGAAAATAAATCTTTCAAAATTATACCAAATATCCACTTCCTGCCCTTAAGTTTTCCCTGGCAAATTGTCAAAATGCATGCCTTCCTGGTACCCTGCAGAAAGCTCAACAAGAAGTAGAAAAGAACCTGAGCCAGGGAGTGAGTGCCTGTCAGCTTCCTATTTTGTCCATTCCTACAGAAATAAATGTTCATCTCAGACCTGAAGGATGAAATGATGTCAGAGGAAGAATCAAGGCCAAAGCATCTCACGGAGCAGGAATAGCAGCAGAATGTAGTCCTTAAGCTTAGAAAGGAGCTTGGTGTGCTTGAGACCCAGAGGGAAGGCAGCATTAATGTAACAGGATAGTAAAGGATCCAAAGGCCTGAGATAATTAATACCAGACACCAAACATAGATCCAGGAAGCTCAGAGACCACCCAACAGGATAAATGCCAAGAAAAACACATCTAGGCAAATCATATTCAAACTTCAGAATATCAAATATTTTTAAAATATATTGAAAGAAACCAAAGAATGAAAGTATCTTTACCTAGACAGGAGCAAAGATAAGAATTACATCTAATTTCTCATCGGAATCATGCAAGCAAGAAGAGAGCAGAGTGAAATATTTAAGTTTTTGAGATTTTAAAAAACCCCACCAATCTAGACTTCTGTAAGCAGAGAAATTATCCTTGAGAAGTTAAGGAGATATAAAGATTTTTTCTGACCAAAAAAAAAAAAAAAAAAAAGTGATATAGCGGCACCAACTGACTAAGACAAGAGATTAACATCCAGATGTCTAAAACCCACAACTCAACAACAACAAAAGAAACAAAAATGGGCAAAGGACTTGAACAAACATTTCTTCAAAGAATTCTAAATGGTCTATTAAGCACATAAAAATATGCCCAGCATCACTAATCATTAGGGAAACGGAAATCCAAACCACAATGAGATACTACCTCATATTCATTAGGATGACTATTATTAAAAAATAAAAGAAAGAAAGAAAAGACCAAGCACTGGTCAGGATGTGAAGAAATTGGAACACATGTGCACTGTTGTTGGTGCACCAAAAAATGGTGCTGCCACTATGGAAAACAGTATGGCAATTCTTCAGAAATCAAACATATAAATCCACTTTTGTATATACGCCCAAAGAATCCTTTGATTCCAATTTTATGTAAGTACCAAAAGCAGTAAAAATCAGGGATTAGGAGAGAGATTTTTATACCCATACTCATAACTGCTAAAAAGTGGAAGCAACCCAAGTGTTCATCAGCAGATAAATAAGTCAGAAATGTGGTATGTACATACAATGGACTATGATTCAATCTCAACAAGGGAAAAACTGACACATGCCACAACATGGGATAATGATTAACAATATTATGCTAAGTAAAAATACTGTATGAAATACTTATATGAAATTCCTAGAATAGTCAAGTTCATAAAGATATTAAGCTGAATGGCGGCAGCCTGGGGCTGAGGGAAGAGGGGAAAGGGAGTTTTTGTTTAATAGGTATAGAGTTTCAGTTTTACAAGATGCAAAGAGTTCCGTGGATGGATGGTGGTAATAGGATCACAACAATATAAATGTTCGCTAATGCCACTAAGGAGTTCACTTAAAAATTATCTATTTTCTTTTATAATGCCACTGAGTAGTACACATAAAAATGGTCTGTTTTATATTATGTATATTTTACCACAATACAAAATACTCAAAAGTGTGTAATGATAAAAATGTATAAAGATAAAATTTTTATATATAATGATTTAAATCAAGCAGATTAAAAAAGTTAAAATCCTAGGGGAAAATGCAGAAAATATTAACAGCCAATCTCCTTAAGGCATAGAGATTGGGTTACTTTCTAAATATCCCATTTGTGTACTTTCTAAATGGTTTCTTATAAATGCTTATTACTTTTATAGTAAAACAGACTTGAAAAATTATCCAACTGAGGGAATATATACTTAGCAGAAACATATATTCAATTTAAGGCAGAAACTGAGGAATCAGTAATACTCACAGAGGGCTAAAGGTCAGAGAAAAACAGTGTGGACATTAATCTGAAACTGATGAGGTAACTAAAAATTAGTGTATGTGCTTAAGATACTTATATACAAACATAAATATCATTCTGGTTTTAATAAGACTCTCAGACCTATTAAAATCAGTAGCAGAGGGAATAAACCAAGGTTACCAACATCACTGGATTGTTATAGGTAAGAAACCTTCAGATAGATTGCCTAAAAGGGAAAACTTCTTTTTTCTTTCTTTTACTTTCAAGAAGACCTGTACCTTTACCATCATAGTGCTTCTAAGAAGTCATTAAAGTTGGTAGGAGTGAAACCATACATAGCAGCATAGGCCATCTAGCAGTGAGTCAGCAAATTCATTACTTATGAAATACAAGAGAGCCAACAAGAGGAAAATGATTCCATGAAGAAAAAAGAGCCAGTCCTGACCAATCAGAAGGAGACTTGTAAGGCCCACAGACAATCTTCTCAAGGTATGTAAGGAGTACACCATTTGAAATTGGATTCAAAAACAAAGAAAAATACTTTTTTAATATCTGGGAGGCAATGCAATAACAGATTGAGTAAAAACAAATTCTGTATTCCTTTCTCTATGTATAAATTCAAGCTCTTATACCAAGCGGGAGAACTGGCTGACTGACTCTCCTTAATACAAGAGTTTATCCTCTGACATCCTGGCCTAGAGCAGAGTTCTGGAAAACTATGGTGGTTACATGCCTTTGTGTTGGTGGTGTTATTCAGTTGCTCAGTTGTGTCCGACTCCTTGCAACTCCATGGACTGCAGCACATCAGGCTTCCTTGTCCTTTGCCATCTTCCAAAGCTTGCTCAAACTCATGTCCATTGAGTCAGTGATGGTATCCAACCATCTCATCCTCTGTCGTCTCCTACTCCTGCCTTCAGACTTCCCCAGCATGAGGGTCTTTTCTAATGAGTCGGCTCTTCACATCAGGTGACCAAAGTATTGGCACTTAAGTTTCAGCATCCGTACCTTCCAGTGAATATTCAGGTTTGATTTCCTTTAGGATTGACTGGTTTGATCTCTCTGAAGTCCAAGGGACTCTCAAGAGTCTTCTCCAACACCATAGTTGAAAGCATCAATTCTTTGGCACTCAGTCTTCTTTATAGTCCAACTCTCACATCCATCCATGACTACTGGAAAAACCATAGCTTTGACTATATGGACCTTTGTAAGCAAAGTAATATCTCTGCTCTTTAATACACTGCCTAGATTTGACATAGCTTTTCTTCCAAGAAGGAAGCATCTTTTAATTTCGTGGCTGCAGTCATCATCTACAGTGATTTTGAAGCCCAAGAAAATAAATTCTGTCACTGTTTCAATTGTTTCCCTATATATTTTCCATGAAGTGATCATTTCTGGAAGGGAGGAAAGAGGCAAAGAAACACTTTAAAATCTCTGATGTTCTCTCCTTAGCATCTCTGAAAATTTTAAATATGCTTAGCCTTTGACAAAGCAACTCTACTTCTAAGACTAGACCCTAAAGAAATTCTTGTACAAGTATCCCAAAGTAAGTGGACAAGTGATGTCCATGGCAGGACTTTTAGTAAAGGCAAAAATTTGAAATCAACCTAAATGCTCATCAGTTTGAGAATGGTTAAATAAACTATGAACAGTTCAAACTAGGAGTACTATACAGGCATTAAACAAAATGTATTATATTTATATATTCTGACATAAAACGATGTCCATGGTACATTACTGAAAAAAAATTTTAATATATAATGTTTAATATATACATTATATAGTTCAGTTCAGTTCAGTCACTCAGTCGTGTCTGAGTTCTTGCGACCCCATGAATTGCAGCACGCCAGGCTTCCCTGTCCATCACCAGCTCCCAGAGTTCACTCAGACTCATGCCCATCGAGTCAGTGATGCCATCCAGCCATCTCATCCTCTGTCGTCCCCTTCTCCTCCTGCCCCCAATCCCTCCCAGCATCAGAGTCTTTTCTAAAG
>SJYV01041846.1:0-10692 GCA_006410875.1 Neotragus pygmaeus
TCTCCAGCATTTATTATTTGTAGATTTTTTGATGATGATCATTCTGACCAGTGTGAGTTGATGCCTCATGTAGTTTTGATTTGCATTTCTCTAATAATGAGCAGTGTTGAGCATCTTAATGTCTTCTTGGCTTCCCTGATGGCTCAGTTGGTAAAGAATCCGCCTTCAGTGCAGGAGTCCCTGGTTTGATTCCTGGATCAAAAAGATCTGCTGGAGAAGGCAGAGGCTACCCACTCCAGTATTCTTGAAATTCCCCTGTGGCTCAGCTGGTAAAGAATCCACCTGCAATGCAGGAGACCTGGGTTTGATCCCTGTCTTGGGAAGATCCCCTGGAGAAGGGAAAGGCTACCCACTCCAGAATTCTGACCTAGGGAATTCCATGGACTGTATAGTACATNTGTGGCTCAGCTGGTAAAGAATCCACCTGCAATGCAGGAGACCTGGGTTTGATCCCTGTCTTGGGAAGATCCCCTGGAGAAGGGAAAGGCTACCCACTCCAGAATTCTGACCTAGGGAATTCCATGGACTGTATAGTACATGGGGGGTTGCAAAGAGTTGGACACAATGAGTGACTTTCACTTCACTTCATATCTTCTTTGGATAAATGTCTTTTCAGATATTCTGCCCATATTTTGATTGGGTTGTTTATCTGGTATTGAGCTGCATGAGCTGCTTATATATTTTGGAGATTTATCCTTTGTCAGTCGTTTCATTTGCTGTTGTTTGCTCCCATTATGATTGTCTTTTCACCTTGTTTATAGCTTTTTTTTTTTTTTTGCTGTGCAACAGCTTTTAATTAGGTCCCATTTGTTTGTTTTTATTTCCAGTACTCTAGAAAATGGGTCATAGAAGATCTTGCTGTGGTTTATGTCNTATTTTGGAGATTTATCCTTTGTCAGTTGTTTCATTTGCTGTTGTTTGCTCCCATTATGATTGTCTTTTCACCTTGTTTATAGCTTTTTTTTTTTTTTTTGCTGTGCAACAGCTTTTAATTAGGTCCTATTTGTTTGTTTTTATTTCCAGTACTCTAGAAAGTGGGTCATAGAAGATCTTGCTGTGGTTTATGTCCAAGAGTGTTGTGCTTATGTTTTCCTCTAAGAGTTTTATAGTTTCTGGTCTTACATTTAGGTCTTTAATCCATTTTGAGTTGATCCCTCTGTATGGTGTTAGGAAGTATTCCAGTTTCATTCTTTTACATGTAGCTGCCCAGTTTTCCCAGCACCATTTATTGAAGAGACTGTCTTTGCCCCATTTTATATTCTTGGCTCCTTTGTCAGAGATAAGGTGCCCATTGGTGCATGGGTTTATCTCTGGGCTTTCTGTCTTGTTCCATTGGTCTATATTTCTGGGCTTTGTGCCAGTATCATACTGTCTTGATGACTATAACTTTGTAGTATAGTTTGAAGTCAGGGTGGTTGAGTCTTCCATCTCCATTCTTCTTTCTCAAGATGCTTTGGCTATTTGGAGTCTTTTGTGTTCCCATACAAATTGTGAAATTTTTTGTTGTTCTCGTTCTGTGAAAATAGCATTGATACTTCCATAGGGATTGCATTGAAAGTATAGATTGCTTTGGATACTGTAGTTGTTTTCACAATATTGATTCTTTCTACCCAAGAACATGGTATATCTCTACATCTGTTTCATCTGTGATTTCTTTCCTCAGTGTTTTATAGTTTTCTGCATACAAGACTTTTGTCTCTTTAGGTATGTTTATTCCTAGGTATTTTATTCTTTTTGTTGCAGTAGTGAGTGGATTATTTTCTTACCACTGCCTTTATCTTTTAATTAAAGAAATGTTTGTGTTTATTTGTTTGGGTGCTCTGGGTCTTAGTTGTGATGAGCAGGATCTTTTAGTTGGGTCATGTGGGATTTAGTTCCCTGACCAGGGTTCATACCTGAGTCCCCTGTATTGGGAGCACAGAGTCTTAGCCACTGGACCACGAGGGAAGGGTAAGAAAAGGAAAAGACCAGAGTATACTCTCTCTACCACGTGAAGACTTGGGGAGAAGGTGGCAGGTCAGGAAGGGGGCTTCACCAGACACCAAACCCTGCCACATTCTGATCTTGAACTTCTCAGGCTTCAGAACTGTGATAAAGTTAATTTATGTTGTTTAAGCCACTGAATCTAGGATATTTTGTTCTGGCAGGCAGAGCAGTCTGAGACTGACAGCATGAGGAGATGTTTCCAGCCGGGCTGGTTTCAGCCCTGTGTACTCAGTGTTGTAAGCTATTGTGACAAGTGTGCTGAGCACTCAACACACACTGCCGTTCACAGAATCCACGCGACTGGACACCGGGGCAGGACGAGGGCGCATCCTTGGTGGAGTGGCAGCTGTCAGAACTGGCTGAGTAGGGGATGGACTAGACCAGACAGGGCAGGGAGTGTGACAGAGGAGGAAAAAGCGTTCACAGGGGAGAAGGCTTTCTTGGGAGGCCAAGGAAAGTTGGAGGAATCGTGACTGAGGCTGGCTGAAGCCTTTGGAGGATGGAGAAGGGAAGACGGCATGCCAGCGTATGTTCTGGGCTTAGCTAGACTTGGAGAAAAACTGGGAATTGCTGCTTAGACCCGCCCACGGTATTTGGGCTTGGAAACTTTCCAGATTTAAATCCAGTCTTGCTGTGGACAATGGGATGTTTTCAGATTCTCCTAACTCTGTTCTTAACACCCTGGATAGTAAGATCTGTAAGCAAAGAGATTTTTAAGAATTGACTTTACTTTTCCCCATTATAGACTAATATGTGCTTGTTACAGAAGGTTTAGAATGTATAGAAAGTAGAAAGAAAAAAAAAAGTGGTTGTGTTTTGAAGTGTGGCATTAATTTCTAGAAATTTAAAGTGGAAGATGTCAGGTTTTATTCCTTTTATTGCTTATTTGATGAATTCTGCTCCCTCCCCCCAAATAACAAGCCTGTTAGTCCTTTCAGAATTACCCCGAGACCCAGGCATAGAAAATTAGCTTAGTAATTACAAGAAAAATGATACAGCTGAGAAGAAGCTCGCTCATCCCTATGGCAAGCTTAGGAACACAGCTGAGAGTGAAAATGATGACCTTCTACAAAACGCTGAGCTGGGTGAGTCCTCTCGGGGCCACGTCTGGCCCTGGGCAATGATCGTGACTAAGCTCAGATCACCCACCTTGGAGGCCCGTCTGCACCTGACACAGCCGAGCTCAGCTCCAGTGTGGAGGATAGAAATCTGGCTCCATCTGAGCTGCACGACTTCTCTTTCCTTCCTCTCCACATCCACATTCTATGATCTCTCCTCCAACTTCTTTATGAAATAAAACATTGGAAATGTATAATTTTTATTTTTTTTCCCCCCTGGTTAGAGGATGTACTTACTTACTTTGGTTTCATTCCGTTTTGCCTAGAGAAGGATTTGCAATGTCCTGTGATAAAATTTACTTTTCAACAAAGCTGCCAGATGAAAGTAAAAACTGAAAAAAACAGTATTCCTAACATTATTGTAATTGGCTTTTCATTTAGCTACGAGTAGGAGGGAGCAGGAGTAGCTGGGAGCTATGAGGAGTAGCTACGAGTGCCCTGGGAGCAGGAGGGAAAGATGACAGGTGTATGATTATTTATCTGGATGGATATAGACCAGCTCTGAGCAGAGGGCAATTCTGTCATCACTATGTCCTTCCATGGGTGGTCATACCAGCTCTTACTTGAGGGACGTTAACCAAGAGAAGGGTCGTTCTGGGCCTCACATGGCTTAGAGCACATGCATATTTCATAATGTTGTTCAGTTGCTCAGTTGTGTCCAACTCTTTGCAACCCCATGGACTACAGTGTATAGGCTTCCCTGTCTTTCACTGTCTTCCAGAGTTTGTTCAAATTCATGTCCATTGAGTCAGTGATGCTATCTAACCACCTCATCCTCTGCCACCCCCTTCTCCTCCTGCCCTCAATATTTCCCAGTGTCAGGGTCTTTTCTGATGAGTTGGCTCTTTGCGTTAGGTGGCCAAAGTATTGGAGCTTCAGCATCAGCATCAGTCTTTCCAATGAATATAGGGTTGATTTTCTTAAGGATTGACTGGTTTGATCTCCTTGCAGTCCAAGAGACTCTCAAGAGCCTTCTCTAACACCACAGTTCAAAAGCATTAAATCTTTGGTGCTCAGCCTTCTTTATGGTCAAACTGTCACATCCATACATGATTACTGGAAGAACCATAGCTTTGACTGTATGGATCTTTGTCAGCAAAATGAGGTCTTTACTTTTTAATACTTTGTCTTGGTTTGTGATAAAGTTCAGTGCTGTAGAGAACAATATTGCATAGGAATCTGAAATGTTAAGTGTTTCCTGTAACCATCGTTTAATGAGCTGCAGCCTAAGAGAGCAGGACTTGGGGAATGAGGGGTGTGAAAACAGGCACTCCTGCTAGGGACAGTGTGTTGAGTGCTCATGGTGAGTACCCATGTGCTGGATGTGCTGATGGAGCTTCCAGTCCTGTTGGAGAGATGGACATCACTCCTAGGTCTTTCACTTGTTCAAAACGAGGGTATTCTCAATTCCCACCAGAGGAACTAGTTCAAACTCCTTAGGACTCCTTTCATGGTCCTGATGTTTGGGACTCAGTTTATCTTCCTGCTCTTAGCTCTAATCTGCCTCCTTCTCACCCCATCCTTCACCTGTCAGGCAAAATAATCTTGGCAACTGCTTGGGATTGTCCCACAAGTTGCTGTTCTAGGGTTGGGTGGCAGCAAGCAGCTGACAGGGTCTCAGTGATCATTCTGCTGTGGGAAGTCCCTGGCAGGAAAGAAGAGGAGCCTTTCGGGTGCAAGTCTCCTGCCTGGCTCGCCAGAATTTATTACCAGCCAGAGCTAGAACAAAACTCAGGTTTGGTTGCTAGTCACCCAGAACTCAGTGATCAAGAGATAACAGTTGGTGGAAAAGGAAAGATGCATTAGTTGGGAAGCCAGAAACCTGGGGAGATGCTTTCTGGAACACTAATCCCCAGGTTTCTGGCTTCCTGAATAAAGCATCTTTCTTTTCTCCACCAACCCTTATCTCTTGAATATTGACTTTTTGGTAACTAGTAACCAAACCTGAGTTCATTTCTGGCTCTAGCTGGTGATACTTGAGGCCTCCTGCTGCTTCTGTCCTTCCGTCCTGGGATGCCCAGCCTTGCATCCTTGTAGAAGTCCCCGTGGTGGGCTCCCAGATTCCTGGTGCTGCCCTTACAGCACCAGCGCCTGCAGTGGCTCTGCGCTTGCCCACTGCCCCCTTACCAGGTTGTAAACTCCACAGTGAGGGAGGCTGTGGCTCTTTGTGCTTGTTTTCCTTCCGCCAGGCCTTTGCACTTAAAAGGCACTTAGTGATGGTTAACTGAGTTGACCCACAAAGCAACTAGAATTTTTAAGACCTGAAAAACAGCATCCCACACAATTAGTGCACAAAGTTCTGAGTGCAGACAGACACTCAGAGTGGACAATAGGGGCGGGGGGCAGGGGAGGGGGCTCCTCATTCAAGAGGAGGAAAGGAGGGCTTTGAAAGGGAAGACGTAGAGCCCCACTTCTGTCTGTGCCTTTTGCTGGCACAGTGATGGAGTGTCAACCTTGTGGTCAGTGCCATCTGGGGCACCCTGTGGGGAGGAGGAAGGTGCAAAGGGAGCTAGCCTCTTAAGGAACTTTTAATTCCTCTCTGGGGCCTCAGATTTATTCCAGTGAGATCCTCCTAGAGCCCAGCATGGGGGAACAAGATAAGCGCCAGGTGAGTCATGCAGAGAAACAGCACAGAAATGAGGGGAGGTGAAGGGAGCTCTGAGCTGGAGCTGTCGGCCGAGGCCGGAGGGGGCCTGATGGTGACAGGAGGGTGGTGGTGGGGACAGGCAGACACAGCCCTTGCACAGAGCACCTGCTGAATAAAGCTTCAGTGGCTTGTTGGTTTCTTGTTTTGGTTTCTTGTTGACATGAACAGGATCTTAGGAAGGATCCGAATAGGCCAGGGATGAACTTGGCTCCGTGTTGGGCAGGAGACCCGCCCTCCTCAGCCGGAAGCTCCCTGGAAAAGCGAGGAGCTGGGCCTGGCCAGGAGGGCATGTCCTAACCCTGCATCAACACCAAATGGGCAGAATCTTTACGAGATGATGGCTTCATCTGGAATGTTTAAATTTCCTAAGGCGTTGGGACCCCTTACAAGTGGCTCTGAAAGGAATTGGATTGCCAATAAATGCAAACTGTAAAATATTCATTTAAGATGATTATTTCATATTACTGAGTAAATGTAGAGAGAATTAACTTCCTGCTCACTTAGGGTAGAATCCATGACTATCTGAGCTGTTTAGTGAATGAAATATTTAACCTAATTTATATGCTTTAAGTGACCTAAAGATAAACGTTGTGGTTTAGTGCTGAAGACGAGACCAAGGGAAATAAACAGATGCTTCAGGCCTCCTGCCGGCTTTCCTGGGAGAGGAGCTCTTGGGAGGCTGGTACCTGTCTACCCTTCACCAGGGGTCAGCAGGGGCCATTTATCCCCTGGCCCTGGGCAAGGGAGCTGGGGTCACCTCCCCTTCAGTGCGGATCTGCCTTTTCTCCAGTGGTGGCCGTGCACAGGTGGGAGGGAGCATGGAAGCCGGCAGGTCACTTTGGGCTGTGTAACCTTCGTCAAGGTCACATCCCTTATTGAGTCTCAACCTCCCCATCTTCAACCTGGCGTGACAATTCTTATTCCTCAGGGAGGTGTGGGGGTTCAACGGCATAACTTGGATCCAATCCCCAGCCTGCAGGCAGCAGTGCAGGTGGCGGAGGCCCTCGGAGCTCTCAGGGTAGTGTAGGGACAGGCGATTCCAGTGGAAGTAAGAGTTCCAGGAATTTCTGCTGCGTCTGTCCTGGCTGGCTTTGCCTTTTTCCTCTTGCTCCCTTTTCTTTCTGATTTTCTCTCCCCCAGTTCAGCACTGGTCCTGCTGGTGGAGAGAGACAGGGCTTGGCCAGGACTGGGCGGGGGGATCTTCCCATTTTCCCTCTCGCCTTGGAGCTGCTCAGGAGCCCAGGCAGCTCTGGGGTTGGGCCAGGCCTGCTTCCCCAGGGCCTGGTGGGATAGGAGGTGTGGGGGCTGGAGGGGGCTTGCGTGGGAGGAAGCTGGAAGCTCTGGTGGCCTCTTTGGGACAGCCTGGTTAGTCTGCAGAAAGAACCAGAGCTTGCACCTTGGCGCAGGTGTAGATGCGCGCAGAGGGCGGCTTCTGCTGGCCAGTACTTAATTTGGTGGAAAAGTTCTAGCCCCAAACACCCCAGCTGCTGTCCTGTGGCATTCATACACAGCCTCCTGGTTTGGTGCCTGCTGTCACGTGTGGGCATGCTAGCTACTGACTTCTGCCTTGCCGTGTCNATTTAGGTCTTTAATCCATTTTGAGTTGATCCCTCTGTATGGTGTTAGGAAGTATTCCAGTTTCATTCTTTTACATGTAGCTGCCCAGTTTTCCCAGCACCATTTATTGAAGAGACTGTCTTTGCCCCATTTTGTATTCTTGGCTCCTTTGTCAGAGATAAGGTGCCCATTGGTGCATGGGTTTATCTCTGGGCTTTCTGTCTTGTTCCATTGGTCTATATTTCTGGGCTTTGTGCCAGTATCATACTGTCTTGATGACTATAACTTTGTAGTATAGTTTGAAGTCAGGGTGGTTGAGTCCTCCATCTCCATTCTTCTTTCTCAAGATGCTTTGGCTATTTGGAGTCTTTTGTGTTCCCATACAAATTGTGAAATTTTTTGTTGTTCTCGTTCTGTGAAAATAGCATTGATACTTCCATAGGGATTGCATTGAAAGTATAGATTGCTTTGGATACTGTAGTTGTTTTCACAATATTGATTCTTTCTACCCAAGAACATGGTATATCTCTACATCTGTTTCATCTGTGATTTCTTTCCCAGTGTTTTATAGTTTTCTGCATACAAGACTTTTGTCTCTTTAGGTATGTTTATTCCTAGGTATTTTATTCTTTTTGTTGCAGTGGTGAGTGGATTATTTTCTTAATTTCTCTTTCTGATGTTTTTGTTGTTAGTGTATAGGAATGTAAGGGATTTCTTTGTATTAATTTTATATCTTGTGACTTTAATACACTCATTGATTAGCTCTAGTAATTTTCTGGTGGCATCTTTAGGGTTTTCTATGTATACTATTACTTCTTCTTTTCCAACCTGGATTCCTTTTATTTTCTTCTCTGATTGCTGTGCCTCCAAAATTATGTTGAATAATAGTGGCAGGAGTGGGCCCCCTTATCGTGTCCTTATTAACCTTTTAATGTATGTTTTTTTTTTTTCCAGCTTTAAGAATAAGCTGAGAGTGGGAACTCACTATGAATATGGGTGAGATTTTTTTTTTTTAGTTCCCAATAACAAAGGTACATGCATATACTTGCATCACTTACCTGTAGTTTTGCTAGCTTAATTGTTTTGAGTCAAAGCATCAGACAGAGGTGACTTGTTTAGGTGTGTGATCCCTTCAAAAAAAAGTTGAGGTATATTAAAGAGACATAGTAGATATTTAAGTGTCTATATATTGACATATATGTTTCGGTGTCTATATATTGGGAGATATATGTGTCTGTGTGTGTGTGTAGGCTTTATTCTCACACAGGAGAATTGAAGAAACTCTTTATATTTAATATAAGTTTGGAACACTAAGAATGGATAAATTTTCTATATAAAACAGTGCATCTGTTTACCTCAGTTATATTTTATACTGCTGTCTTCTTTCTTGGGCTTCCCTCATAGCTCAATTGGTAAAGAATCCACCTGCAATGCAGGAGACCCCAGTGCAGTTCCTGGGTCAGGAAGCTCTCCTGGAGAAGGGATAGGCTACCCAAATAAAAATGTTGTATTTGAAAATTCTAATTTGACTCATCAACAATGATATAAGCCTGTCACTTTTTGCTCTACGTGGTCCGCTCCCTTATTCTGGGCTAGAGGCTGCTTCTCTGTAAATAGAACTGTATTTTTCGTTTCTGTCTCCCCACTATTAACCATTGAGTCTTATTTTTCAGGCCAAGGTTCTTGAATGAATTGGGACTGAGTGAGCTTGATTTAAGCATTCTTTTCTAGAAAGGGGTATGTGCTTAAGTAAAGTGGACTTTTTCCTGTTTAGCATCCTAAAAATGATAGAACTGTAACAAAGATTTTTTAGTGGTCAAAGTGGAAAATACTTAGTTTCTTATATTCTCATGTAGCACTTCCTTTCATGATACTAACCACCAGGTATCAAAAGTAATAGTTCAGAGCTTTTGGTGATGTATTACCCCTGCTTGGCCTTAATATGGAGCAAGCATCTTATCTGCAGTGATTTTGGAGCCCCCCCAAATAAAGTCTGTCATTGTTTCTGTTATTTCTCCATCTATTTGCCACGAAGTGATGGGACTGGATGCCAGGATCTTAGTTTTTTGAATGTTGGGTTTTAAGCCAGCTTTTTCACTCTCCTCTTTCACTTTTATCAAGAAGCTCTTTAGTTCCTCTTCACTTTGACTTCACACTCCAGGATGTCTGACTCTAGGTGAGTGATCAGACTGTTACGGTTATCTGAGTCATTAAGATCTTTTTTTGTCTTTTTGGGCTCCAAAATCACTGCAAATGATGACTGCAGCCATGAAATTATAAGACACTTGCTTCTTGGAAGAAAAGCTATGACCAACCTAGATAGCATATTAAAAAACAGAGACATTACTCTGCCAGCAAAGGTCCATGTAGTCAAAGCTATGGTTTTTCCAGTAGTTATGTATGAATGTGAGAATTGGACCATAAACAAGGCTGTGTGCCAAAGAACTGATGCTTTTGAGCTGTGGTGTTGGAGAAGACTCTTAAGAGTCCCTTGGACTGCAAGGAGATCCAACCAGTCTATCCTAAAGGAAATCAGTCCTAAATATTCATGGGAAGGACTGATGCTGAAGCTGAAACTCTAATACTTGGCTACCTGATGCGANACTCTTAAGAGTCCCTTGGACTGCAAGGAGATCCAACCAGTCTATCCTAAAGGAAATCAGTCCTAAATATTCATGGGAAGGACTGATGCTGAAGCTGAAACTCTAATACTTGGCTACCTGATGCGAAGAACTGACTCACTAGAAAAGACCCTGATGCTGGGAAAGATTGAGGCAGGAGAACAAGGGGATGACAGAGGATGAAATGGTTGGATGGCATCACTGATACAATGGAAATGAGTTTGAGCAAGCTCTGGGAGTTGGTGATGGACAGGGAAGCCTGACGTGCTGCAGCCTATGGGGTTGCAAAGAGTAGGACACCAGTGAGTGACTGAAATGAACTCTGTGTATTCTTGCCACCTCTTCTTAATACCTTCTGCTTCTATTAGGTCCATACCATTTCTGCCCTTTATTGTGCCCATCTTTGTATGAAATGATCCCTTGGTATCTAATCTTCTTGAAGAGATCTCTAGTCTTTTCTATTCTATTGGTTTCCTCCTTTTCTTTCCACTGATCATTTAAGAAGGCTTTCTTCTCTCTCCTTGCTATACATTGGAACTCTGCATTCAGATGGATGTATCTTTCCTCTTCTCCTTTGCCTTTTGCTTCTCTTTTCTCAGCTATTTGTAAGGCCTCCTCTGACAATCAATTTGCCTTTTTGCATTTCTTCTTGTTGGGGATGGTTTTGATCACGACCTCTGATGCAGTGTTATGGACCTCTGTCCATAGTTCTTCAGGCACTCTATCAGATCTAATCCCTTGAATCTATTTGTCACTTCCACTG
>SJYV01041847.1:0-13175 GCA_006410875.1 Neotragus pygmaeus
AGCACCCCCACCCCCCAGCCCTCGGCCTGGAGCTCTCCAGCCCAGGGCCGGCTCCCTTAGGCCAGCTCCTTGGGGCTGTTTCCAGATGGGCAGAATGCTACACCTCCACACCACCCTTTGGACAAAAGGCTGAGTCTGGCATCTAGAAAAATCTGTGGTTTCAGAGATTTGGGGGAGGGGAGCAGGGACCAGGACCAACTCACTCCAAACACCTGGATCTGCCGAAATACAACAAAGAGAGCGGATTAAGACATCTGAAAAAAATACTCTGAGGAATTCCGCTCACCCACACGGCCCACTGCTTCTCATTAACCGGCTCCAGTGCTCCATATTAACATATGCAAATCCAGCCCTGGGCTGGAAGACTTAGGATGCAAAGGCAAGTCCTGACAACCCCCTTCCAAGCCCCCACTCCACCCCAATGGTCAAAGAGTTCCCTGTGGGATGAAGAAATCTCACCAGTTCCATTTGGGTTTTGCTAAAGCAACAGTCTTGAGAGTTGTAGCCACAGGATGGTCACTCCTTGAGGAGACAGAGATGAGAAGAGTTACAAGGGAAAACTAGGAAAATAGATCCTATAGAAGCTGACTTTTCTATGAAGTAGGACCAGTTGTTTTTCAACAAATATTCCTGGATGCCTCCCATGTACCGTGGGCTGAACGGGGCTCTGAGGACACTGACACAAACCCACACAGGAGGGCTAGCCTCGGACTGTTCAGCGGAGAAGGAGAAGGAAAAGGAAATCAGAGAGTATAATTATACAGCTGATGGGGATAGTGAGTTTGGTCATGGATGAGTTGCCTCTGCAACCTCCAGGTCAAGATAGTTGGNACAGAGGATGAGATGGTTGGATAGCATCACTGACTCAATGGACATGAGTTTGAGCAAACTCTGGGAGATATTGAAGGGCAGGAAAGCCTGGTGTGTCGCAGTTCCTGGGGTCGCAAAGAATCAAACGTGACTTGGTGACTCAACAACAACAGGGAGTGGAGAAGGCAATCGCATAAATACTACCCCAAAACGGAGCTAGAGCCAGGAGGGAGGCCCATCCTCAGAGAAGGCCCCCGGTACCCCCTTCCCTGCAAGGCTGGGAGCCAGCTTCTCGGTCAGAGTGGAGACGCTTCTGCTCGTGAGCCCTGGGTGTACCACCTGGGCTCCAGACAGTGGCTGAGGCTGCTGTCACTGCAGGAGTCCTGCAGGGACTCTCCAGGTTGGTGACAGGGCTCGGGTACAGCCCTGGCGCAAGGGGACGGTAGTCAGGCAGTGTGACGTTGCAGAGGACTCCTGGGCTACGTGGCAGTGAAGTCCCTGGGCTCCTGTTAACGTGACTCTGCTTCTGGGTCCTTGGATGCACAGATCAGGTTTTGGTCCAGACAGGCAGACCTCTACTGACCAGAGCAATGAAAGGGGAAAGGATATTTACAGTTTCCAGTCCTCCTTTCTCTCCTTTTGCCCTAGTACTCTGAGACTTTGAGAGAAGTAGAAACCCTGGATACAGTTTTTATTCAGCTGTAAGATGGGAGGAGAGAATGTCTACTGTCAAATAGGGAAATGAGTTTTTGATGCTAGATATCCATGCCAGGAGTTTTAAGAAATTAGGTGAAAGTCAAAGGGCTGACTTGTGAGAACTATTTGAATCCATGCCTGCTTTTTTTTCTTTATTGTACTTATTCATTAAATTTTGGGGCCATGCTACACAACCTGGGCTTCCCTGGTGGCTCAGATGGTAAAGAATCCTCCTGCAATGTGGGAGACCTGGGTTCGATCCCTGGGTGGGGAAAATCCCCTGGAGAAGGGCATGGCAACCCACTCCAGTATTCTTGCCTGGACAGTCCCACGGACAGAGGAGCCTGGCAGGCTACAGTCCACTGGGTCTCAAAGAGCTGGATACGACTAAGCGACTAAGCATAGCATAGCACAGCGTATAGTATCTTAGTTCCGGGGCCAGAAATTGAACCCACACCCCTTGAGTTGTAAGGGTGGAACCTTAACCACTGGACTGCCAGGGAAATTCCCCATCCATGCCTGCTTTTACTTGAAGAAGAATGGAGCCAGCAGGCAGGTTTCCTTTCCATCCCTGCTACCCCATTGGCCTGGAGACTTCTCGCCTGGTCGCTTTCTAGAGACAGCTCTGCAATCTGCAGACGGCAGCTCAGCCTTCCCACAACACCGCCACCCTCTGGGCTGGCCGCAGGCAACCTGACAAAAGGCACTGTTTGTTGTTGCTTTGTCAGTAAGTTGTGTCCAGCTCTTTGCCACTCCACGAACTGCCCACATGCCAAGCTTACCTGTCCTCTACTATCTCCTGGAGTTTGCTGAAACTCATGTCCGTCGAGTCAAAGATGCCCTGTTATTATACCCAAACACTCAGAAGTTATCATAGAAGTTATGAGGGGAAGGGGAGCTAGTGAAAGTTTTGAGCATAGAGGTGAGGTATCAGTAAANGGCAAGAACACTGGAGTGGGGTGCCATTTCCTTCTCCAATGCATGAAAGTGAAAAGTGAAAGGGAAGTCCCTCAGTCATGTCTGACTCTTTGTGACCTCATGGACTGAAGCCTACCAGGGTGCTCCATCCATGGGATTTTCCAGGCAAGAGTACCGGAGTGGGGTGCCATTGCCTTCTTCAAACTGACAGCATTGACAGCTAATATCTACTTAATGGTGAAAGAATGGGCATTTCCCCTTAAGATGAAAAAACCAGCCAAGGATTCATGTTGACGTTTGGCAGAAACCAACACAATACTGTAAAGCAATTATCCTTCAATTAAAAATAAATATATTTAATTAAAACTAAATGAAAAGAAAGCAGCTAAGCACGGAGATCCAACCAGTCCATTCTGAAGGAGATCAGCCCTGGGATTTCTTCAGAAGGAATGATGATAAAGCTGAAACTCCAGTACTTTGGCCACCTCATGCAAAGAGTTGACTCATTGGAAAAGACTCTGATGCTGGGAGGGATTGGGGGCAGGAGGAGAAGGGGACGACCGAAGATGAGATGGCTGGATGGCATCATGGACTCAATGGACATGAGTCTAAGTGAACTCCGGGTGATGGTGATGGACAGGGAGGCCTAGCGTGCTGCGATTCATGGGGTCGCAAAGAGTCGGACACAACTGAGCGACTGAACTGAACTGAACTGAAGGATGTCCTCTTTCACCACTCTCACTCAACATGCAGTAGAAGTTGTAGCCAGTGCAATAAGGCAAGGAAAAGAAATGAAACGAATAAGAAAACAAGAAATAAATCTCTCTCCATTCACAGATAGCATGACTTCTATGTAGAAAATCCTGAAGACTCTATACAAAAGAGCTCTAGAAATAAATGAGCGCTGCAACAACTCATGATCAACAAACAAAAATCACTTACGTTTCTCTCTATTAGCAATGAAGAAATGGAATTTGAGATTAGAACAAATGTGCACACAACAGCACTGAAAATGCAGTACTTGGGTATAAAATGTGCAGCCTGCAGGCTAGAAACTAAACACACAGATGGCATCAAATGGCAAATTTGGAAAGAACGCAGCCAGAAGACGCGTGTCATGTGGTTTCAAAACTTGCTACAAAGTAACAGTGGTCACCATGGGGAAGGATTGGTGAAAGCCAGACACACAGATCCTCAGAACAGAATACAGAGCCTAAAAACGGACCCATGGCTAGTCAAGTGATTGTTGACAAAGGCACAGCAACGATTAAGCATCAGAAGGACAATCTTTTCAATCAACTATGCTAGAAAAATTGCGCATTCATGTGCAACTAGCTTTCAGCCTTACACCTTCTAACCAAATCAACTCGGAATGAAACACTGAAAAAACACATTGTTCAATAGGCTAAGCTGTGTCTGACTCTTTGCAACCCCGTGGACTGCAGGACGCCAGGCTCCTCTGTCCTCCACTATCTTCCAGAGTTTGCTCAGTTTCGAGACCACTGAGTCAGTGATGTTATCTAACCATCTTATCCTCCTGCCTTCAATCTTTCCCAGTGTCAGGGTCTTTTCCAATGAGTCAGTTCTTCACATCAGGTGGTCACAGTATAGGAGCTTCAGCTTCAGCATCCATCCTTCCAATGAATATTCAGGGTGATTTCCTTTAGGATTGATTGATTTGCTCTCCTTTCAGTTCAGTTCAGTTCAGTTCAGTCGCTCAGTCGTGTCTGACTCTTTGCGACCCCATGAACTGCAGCACGCTAGGCCTCCCTGTTCATCACCATCTCTCGGAGTTCACTCAGATTCATGTCCATTGAGTCCATGATGCCATCCAGCCATCTCATCCTCGGTCGTCCCCTTTTCCTCCTGCCCCCAATCCCTTCCAACCCGTACTAAAAAATACATAAAGTTATAAAAGTTCTAGAAGACATAGGAGAAAACGTATGACCTTGAATTAGGCAATATTCCTAGACAGGATCCCAATAACATCATCCACACACAAAAGAGGCTTGCTAAGTTGAACTTTACTAACATTTAAAACAAAANACTAAAAAATACATAAAGTTATAAAAGTTCTAGAAGACATAGGAGAAAACGTATGACCTTGAATTAGGCAATATTCCTAGACAGGATCCCAATAACATCATCCACACACAAAAGAGGCTTGCTAAGTTGAACTTTACTAACATTTAAAACAAAAATTGAAAACAAAAAAACAGGAAGAACTCTCCGCAGAATGAAAGGACAAGGCATGGACCAGGAGGACATATTTGCAAGTCACATTTCTCACAAACTCTTACAGTCACAGTATAGAGGAGCAAAAAGCTCTCAAAGGCCAACCATAAGGAAGCAAATGGTTCTTTTAAAAAAAGAGGAAAAGATTTAGACCAAGAATCCACTGAAGAGGATATACAGATGACAAGCAAGCACGTGGGGAAATGCAGGGGAAAAAAGAACCTGGAATATCTTGGGGTCCTAGGAATTTGGGGGTTGCTTTAAAAGAGAGATGAGTACATGTTCCAAGACCACTGGGGCTCATGTGAGAGAGTGTGCAGTGACCAAAGCTAGAATACTTTAAACAACAAAGTAGACAAAGTACTGGATTAGAACTCAAAGAATAAAACAAACACCTTGAGTCCATAGTGAGAAAGAAAGAGAGGAAGGAAGACAAGAGGGAGGGAGAAAAGAAGGAAGGAAAGGAAAAAGAAAGGAAGAAAGGCAGGAGAGCTCTTTCTTACAGAAGAGTTCCGAGTAATGCATGAAGGGACAAACAGGGGATTACCACTAGAACACCACAGTAATCACCACTGCGGGCAAAATCCAGTGTTGGATGCTAGAATCCGCAGGCAAACGTTTCAGGAGAGGCAGGTAGCCTCAATGTATGTCTTCCAACAGTGTTACAAATTGCAAAAAGGAAACCAGTAACTTCACCAAGAAGTCTGCAGGCTCTAGCCTGACTTAGTGGCCGAGACCAGGTGCTCCTGTAACGGGACTCACGGTCAGTCCTGATGCGGCTGGTGGAAGAGCGCACACAGCCCCTGCGCTATTCTTTCTGGTGATGCCTCAGCTGCATCATGAGGAAACCTCAGAAGAACCCGCACTGAGAAGCAGTCAGTGAAATAACTGGCCTGCACCCTCCGGGTCTCCCGGTCATGAAAGACGAGGGAAGTCAGAGGAGCCACGCAGATGGAAGGCGCCACACAGCTATCCCACATTGAAGGTCAGGAAGGGCGGCGGGGAGGGGATACCCCTCGTCCAAGGTAAGGAGCAGCGGCTGCACTTCGCTGGAGCAGCCGTGAAGAGATACCCCACGCCCAAGGGAAGAGAAACCCAAGTAAGATGGTAGGTGTTGCNGCTAGAGGAAACGGCTTTTCCTCCCCTGGGACAGGGAGGGTTAAGTGCTACCATGCGAGGCTTTATCAGGTCAGCTGGAAGAGGCCTCGAGAGAACTACTGGTCATCCTCTGCTCTTCCCGTCGCTGTCCACACCCTGACCAGGATCCTCAGTGACAGGACTGCAAATCCGCCAGACTGATATAAGGAGTGGGTGTTCAAGTGTGCACATTATGCCTCAAAGTGAGGGAAAAAACCACAAGAACGTGTTAGGACAAGTCCGGTGATGTGGGTTCGCATAGGTTTATTCTGTTGTCCCAGAGGCTTATTCTATGATAGTGATAGAATAGCAGTCCGAACACTGACTAAACTGACTAAACTGAGGCACCTCAGCTGCAGACAGTACTGGCCACAAAGAGAAAAGAAAATCACAGTCAAAAAGTTTGAAAGGTATCACCCACAGGCTTTATACTCCGGGTTTCAGAAGCAAACCCGCCCAGAGACCAGGGAGGGAGCAGGCAGCAGGCCAGGTAAGTGTCTGTCCTGAGGCTCTCAGCAGCGGAGAGTGCTGGTGTTAGGTTTGGATTTTAAGAAATGCATTTCCATGACAGAGAAATAAGGCTTCTCCGCCTGGGCTGACAGCAGGGCTGAGCCCTGCCTCCTCTGCTGGCAGAGTATCCAAACAGCAAACACCGGTGGGCTCTGGCTCCCAGAGCAGCGGCTCCATTCTAAGTGGATCCCAGCCTGGGGCCCTCCAGAAGCTTCCTGGCTGCCTTCCCATCTGGCCTAATCAGAACCTCAGCGCTTGCGGGGGCCCCACAACCCTACTCTGCCCACCAACCTCTGAGAACTCAGGAGTCCACATCCATGTACGTCCATCTGGGACCAGCCGCCTCTCAGGTTCCCTCCCCACTTTTCTCCTACTCTCGGCTCCGTCTCTGCCAATGGTCAGTCAAAACTGCCCAGGCCCCTACGCGGACAGCCCTCCCGCCGCCTCTTTGGGACCTAGACTTCAGAAAGCTCGGCCGCTCCCCGCCCTCTCCACGCACGCCCGGGTTCCTAGGCCAGCGCCTCACTGGCGGGCGGTGCCCAACCCCCTAGGATGCTGGTTTGGTACAGGCTGCACCCCGCTTACACACCCCCGAGACCCGGGGCAGCCTGGAACCTGGGCCCGCCACCTCGGACAGGCTGCGCCCCATCCAGGCCCGGGCCCCCGACCCGCGCCGCGGCTGCCCCCTGCCAAGCCGCGCTCTGCCCGGGACCTGCCCACACCTTAAGGTCTTCAGCCGCGTCCTGCAGCGGGCGCACACGGTGCGCCCAGTGCTCGCCTGAGCGCTCGCAGGCCGCGCACAGAAGGCGCAGCTCGTCGCCGCAGAAGGCGGCCAGCGGCTCGCGGTGCGCCGCGCACACGCCCTGCGGGACGGGAGACGGCGGGTGCAGGCGCCGCGCCATCTCGGCCATCTTGGCGAGCGGCCGGTTGGGTCGCAGGTTCCTCTGCGGGAACAGCTCGCGGCACTCGGGGCAGGCGTACGGGCCCTCGGGCTGGCCCCAGCAGCGCCGGATGCACTCGCGGCAGAAGTTGTGGCCGCAGTCGGTCATCACCGGGTCCGTGAAGTAGTCGAGGCAGATGGCGCAGGTGGCCTCCTCTTGGAGGTTGGTCGACAGGTCGGGTGCGGCCATGGCCCCGACGGAACGGACGAGGGCCGCGTTCTCCGCCGGGTGGGGCGGCCGCTGCCGGGACTCTGGGGAGGGGCTGGGGACGCGCGGTGCGGGGCACCAGGGTCTCCGGGGTCCGAGGCCTCTCGATTCCGAGGATGCGGAGTGTGCGGCTCCGGGACTGCGGCGACCCCAGGAGGGTAGGGCCTAGGGATCCCGTTTGCAGGCAGGAAGGGATCAATAGCAGCGGAAGCAGGAAGCAGCGTTTTTCCCTTCTGGAACCACCCACTGCAGCTCCGGATTGGCCGTGGTCTGTCACGCGGCCTCTATCTCGCCCACTGACCTTGTGTCGCCGCCGCCACCTGCGCGCCAGTTCCTGGCTGTCTCTAGGGGGCTGAGGCTTTGCCGCACGTGCTGTCTCCCTCGGACCTCGGGGAACGTGAGGTTTAGGGGCCGGGACCGCTCCGCACGGGCGCGGGGCTCTCCGCAATGCGCAGAGGCGGCGAGGACAAGGGGAAGCCGAGGTTGTGCCGGGGAGCCCCAAGTCGTTCCCTGTGCTCTCCTGGGTCCTCGAGTCCCCGGGCTGGGAGCGATCAGAACTTATGGTGTCGGGGGCTCGGCCCACTGGGACTACTGGCCTTGTTGGGAGTCAGAGTACATTGGCCAGAGTTCTGGGGTTCTGGCCACTGTTCCCCAGTTGTTAATGCGTCTGCAATCACGGGGGTCGGGGGTAGGATGGGCAGTGGCAAGTGAGTTAAAGGAAGGGACCCTGTCTGATCCTACTCTGAATTTTGCCCCTACAGCAAAGGTGGGCAGCTCTGAGGCTTGTAGGAATTCAGCTTAAAAGTCCCTTCACTTTTTCGTTTCCCCCCTGTGAAGGACCCAGATATGGAATTTGCTGAGGACAAAGAAGGTAGACACTTGAGGCCTTGGCTCTACATATAAAAACCTGAACCACCGAGCCACCAGTGAACGGCAATATCTCTAAGTGGAGAGTAGGGGACATGGCTAAAGAAAACTGCACCACACTGTGCCTTGTACATATACGTGTATGTATTTAGAAACTGATCCACTACGAAAGTTTTCTGAATGAAGCGTCTGTAAACATTGACTCTTAAGGTTTAACTGCTTTAATCATGATTATATTTCCACTTTGTAAAACCAGCCTGCACAGCCGATGGCTTGCAAATGCCTCATTCGCGATAAGCTGGGCAGGTGGGCCTTGCTGAGCGGGACCACCTCACCTTCTGGAGAAAGGAAGGTTGCCCAGGCTCCACCAGCCTGCGCCCCTATCCCTTCACCCACAGAGTCACTGTAGAGATGACCATCTGGCCTGATTTGGGGGCCCCAAGGCAGAAGAAGGGCTGCAGGGGGCCAGGGAAGGCAGGCTGAGAGTAGGTATGCAGGTGGGACCCATCATTCACGTTGTAGAAGGACAGCTCTCCAGCTTCAAAATCCAGGAAGATGCCCACGTGGCTCGGAGGCTCAGCCAGCGTGGCGGGGGTTGGGGGAAACGCGGCAGATGCGTACCTCTTTCCCTTGCATAGCTGCACCACCCAGAACCCATTTTCTGGGGACTTGGGGACCCTGTTCCTCCGGCTCACGTTGTCCCTGCACACGCCCAGGGCCCACAGTGCGTCACCGGTGAGGTTCATGCCCACCTNTTCTGAGTGTTGATTTTATATCCTGCAACTTTACTATATTCATTGATTAGCTCTAGTAGTTTTCTGGTTTCGTTTTTATTTGTGATGCTCTGGCATTTGGAGGCCTTACGAAAAATAAGAACATACAGTTAATATAAGGAATTCCTAAAGGTAATAACAAGTTGCCTACAAGCACATCTTCTTTCACTTTTTGGAGTCTTCCTATGTTGGAGAAGGAAATGGCAACCCACTCCACTATTCTTGCCTGGGGAATTCTTTGGACAGAGGAGCTTGGTGGGTTACAATTCATAGGGTTGCAAACAGTCAGACACAACTGAGTGACTAACACACTTAGTTTTGTTTGGTAGGTTTTATGGTCAAAGTTAAACAAAGCTGGACACTAATTTAAGTGATAAGAATAGATTTTAATCACTAAATGCTACTATAGGAGAGAAAAGAGTTCCGTCTTGATTTATACAGAGGTGACTGTGAATTTTAAAGGGAAAATGAGTGCATAGAGAGGAAGTCACGCAGGGGCTTGAGGAAAGTCAAAGAAGTGAAAAATAACAAAAGTAGGAAGCAGAGGTTAGTCCCTGGGAAACCCACCTGGGCCTGCCAATTGACATTTATTGAAGTGAGACTCCTTCCCTCCCACAGAGCCTGGGAGATAAGGAGTCTATCTTCCTTGAGGTATTGGCTGAAACAAACAGTAAATTCTTTGGGTATCCTGAGTTTTCTCAGACAGACACTCTAAAGGGTAATGGGGGTCATCCTAGGGATGCAGCTTTAAGTTATTTTAATGTTTTTCCCACCTTTCTCGGCTTCCCAGGTGGCTCAGTGGTAAAGAATCCACCTGCAATGCAGGAGGTGCGGGTTTGATCCCTGGGTCAGGAAGATCCCCTGGAGAAGGAAATGGCAACCTACTCCAGTATTATTGCCTGGGAAATCCCACGGACAGAGGACCCTGGCAGACTATAGTCTATGGGGTCACAAAAGAGTCAGACATGACTGAGCAGCTAAACAATGACAACCAGTCTTTATAGGCCAAAGCTGAGGCTTAGTTAAGAGAGGGCTCAGGGGACCCTGGCTAGAGTTTGGTCAAGCAGAGTCTCTGCCAGTGTGCAGGGGGTTTTAGTTGTAAGAGGGAGGACCTGAGAGAACAAGGTGACCCCATCTTGGTGCCAGAAGTCCTTGACATGAGGAATTTTGAAAGCTCCTCGTGTGATTCTAATAAACAACAAAGTCTGAGAACCACAAGGCCAAGACAAGAGCTCTGCCCTCTGTTTTAATGCTCCCCATCACAAATTATTTTATGGAGACTGCATGCTCTGTGTACACGTGTGTGCAAGCATGTACATCTGTACAGGTGCATGCATGAATGCAGTCACACACCAGGCTGAGAGACAGATAAGAGGCCTGGCTCTCTCAGGCAACAAGAAGATGAAGAAAGTGCTGAGAACTATGGAAATGTACCAAGCTGCCATTGTTTAGTTTAGTTCAGTTGCTCAGTCATAACACTTTGTGACCCCATAGACTGCAGCACCCCAGGCTTCCCTCTCCATCACCAATTCCTGGAGCTTGCTCAAACTCATGTCCATCGAGTTGGTGATGCCATCCAATCATCCTATCCTCTGTCATCCCCTTCCCCTCCTGCCTTCTAACTTTCCCCGCATTAGGGTGTTTTCCAATGGGTCAGCTCTTTGCATCAGGTGGCCGAAGTACTGGAGCTTCAGCATCAGTCCTTCCTATGAATATTCTCAGAACTGATTTCCTTTAGGATGGACTGGTTAGATCTTGCAGTCCAAGGGACTCTCAAGAGTCTTCTCCAACACNCATTATATATAAGTGATAGCATACTTGTTCTATATGTACCTCTCATTTTAAAGCTTATCATTTTCTCCATTATATATAGGATTAGATGTTTATTTTAAATCACCAGATGGCTTTTTTTTTAACTTTGATACATTTGTATTTGGTAATTTCATAATAGACTGATGTGCAATAAAGATTTTTATATGTATTAAAATACATTTTGCCCAAACTAGGTCATTTACATTGCCAAGGTATATTAGACAGCTATTAAAAGGAATGAAATCTTGCCATTTGCAGTGACACACAAGGGCCTACAGGGTATTATGCTAAGTGAAATACGTCATACAGAGAAAGGCAAATACTGTGTGTTTTTACTTATATGTGGAATCAAAAAATAACAAAAACAAATGNATTAGACAGCTATTAAAAGGAATGAAATCTTGCCATTTGCAGTGACACACAAGGGCCTACAGGGTATTATGCTAAGTGAAATACGTCATACAGAGAAAGGCAAATACTGTGTGTTTTTACTTATATGTGGAATCAAAAAATAACAAAAACAAATGAGCCAATGCAACAAAAGAGAAACAAACCTACAGATACAGACAGAGAACAAACTAGTGTTTGCCAGAAAGAACAGGCACAAAATAGGTGAAGGGGATTAAGAAGTACAAACTCGAGTTATAAAATCAATGTCACAGGATGTATAGCATAGGGAAAATAGTCAACAATATTAAAATAACTTTATATGGTGTATAATCTATAAAATATTGAATCACTGTGTTATACACCTGAAACCAAAATAATATTGTAAATCAGCTATCCTTAAATTTTTATAAGATATTGATATGTGCTTTTATTTATCAGATTGACTAAAATATTTCTAGATTATAAAAAAATATTTATTCCTGTGGTAGTAGTTACCTTGAGCAATAATTTTCCAATACCTCAAAATCACTTTTGTAGACATCTGCTTCTAGAAACAAAGATTATTATTAAAGCTTGAAGCATACTCATATATCCCATAATCTACTTCAATCCTCTTTAGATAACCAATTGGCCTTTCCTTTTCTTTGGGTATGAGTTGCTTAGCTTTGCAGTATTTGAAGAATTAGTCACATATCTCATAATTGTCAAGGATAAAGCATTTGGGACTACTGTGACTAAAGAACAGGGCTACTACTAATACTTTTAAATAAAGGTGTAACAATAACAAAGAGCATAAAAAAAACTAAAAAGTCTGTCAGGAAGCTCCTGGCAATGAGTGGCTCTTGGAATATAGGAGTCTGGTGCCATGCTCTGGGAAGGATACATTGTTTCCTGCTTCTGAACCCAAATAGTTATGGAAATCCTAACTCAGTCACCTGTTGGTGGTGGTGTGAGCAATGATAACTACAAATATTTTCATTTATACTATCTGTTCCACTTACTGCATTTCAGAACAAAAATCAATTCCAGTTACTATAACTGCATAACAAATTATTACAAAATTCAGAGGCTCAGAACAACATTTAATTTGCTCATGGATCTGTAATCTGAGCAGAGCTTGGTTAAGACAGCTCATCCCTGCTTTACTGGGCACCAGCTGGGATGACTTGAAGGATAGAATTGGAACCACCTGAAAGCTTGCTCATTTACTTGACTGATGTCTAATGCTGGCTGTGGGCTGAGACCTTAGCTGGCAAGGTTGGCCAGAACACTTTCGTATGGCCTGGATTCCTGGCAATTTTCCATGAGTGAGCATCCCAAGAGGAGGGGAGGGAGGGATGGAAAGAGAGAGAGAGAGACTGTTGCAGTCCTTTACTCAGATTCTTTTAGTGTTGCTTTCCGAAGACACATTCTAGATACTAATCTTACAATCAGAGGACTTTAGGGGAATGAAAAAAAGAAGCAAAACCCCCTGTGAATGATAAAACTAAATGCTCTGTTTAATTTATTGCAACACCTAGTAATATCAGAATGAAGGAGAATGAAACCTTCTACTGAGCTATAACACATAATCAATTTTATAAAATTTTAGTCTCTGATTATTCCAGGAGAAAATTACATTATGAAAAGTGAGAGAACTGACATATCTCTAGGCCTTTAACTTATCCCACAAACTGTATTATAATTGTCCCTGATCGACAAGACTGTTAAAACCAAGAAACAAAACCTTTCTGGAGATATCCTCAGCCTTTGTACATGAACGTGATAATGCTTATTTTAATATAAAAGATACAATTGAGATCTATTCATATTAACACATTTTATTTATACCTCAATACCCTAAGAAGACCAAAATTCTCTTTTGCTGATTTCATGTATT
>SJYV01041848.1:0-30154 GCA_006410875.1 Neotragus pygmaeus
CAAAGAGTTGACTCATTGGAAAAGACTTTGATGCTGGGAGAGATTGGGGGCAGGAGGAGAAGGGGATGATCAAGGATGAGATGGCTGGATGGCATCACCCGCTCGATGGATGTGAGTCTGAGTGAACTCCGGGAACTGGTGATGGACAGGGAGGCCTAGTGTGCTGCGATTCATAGGGTCACAAAGAGTCGGACATGACTGAGCGTCTGAACTGACCTGAACTCGGAGGTTAAAGTGTCTGTCTCCAATGCAGAAGACCCAGGTTCGATCCCTGGATCAGGAAGATCCCCTGGAGAAGGAAGTGGTAACCCACTCCAGTGTTTTTGCCTGGAGAATCCCATGGACGGAGAAGCCTGGTAGGCTACAGTCCACGGAGTCGCAGAGAGTCGGACACAACTGAGCGACTTCACTTTTCTTTCTGCCAGACTTATACAGTGTGACCTCTACCAAATATCACTCCTTTGGGATAACCAGTTCTGACCTGCTTCCTTTCGATTACTGTCTTCAGATTCAAGTGAGGTTAGCCAGGGATCATCAGAGGTGTCATTGCCAGGGCCTGTAGGGCATTTTAACCACATTGTTAAACACACAGACCAAGTGAAAGGGAAAGCTAGAAATGGATTGCATTTAAAGAGGTTAAATATAGTTTATACTAGCAAGGGCTGTTTTGCTATGGTGGCAGTTAAAAGGCATTTTCTAGCAATGCCTGGGGGTTTCCAGACAAGATTCCAGCTAAGTGCTTGGCATTTGAGAAGGTATGTTGAAAAGTGACCTACTAACAGGAAAGTACCTGGAGCCTGGAGCTCTGTCCTGTTAAGACCACAAAGGTGGGGCTGGCTTTGTCAGTCCCTACTTCTGATTTGGCCATTAACCCTCACTCAAACTTTTACCTCTGCAAAATCTTGCTAGGTCTCATCTCTGTGCTTAGGGAGAGTTAAATATAAAACTAATGAAACTGCCTTGAGGTCAGGACAGCCCCAAGAAGAATTACAAAAGGAGCAGGACGTCTGAATCAGGCTTGCCAGACCCATGTGTGCTGGCCTAAGAGAGCCAGGCTGGGTTCTAGGTCAGCACCGGTTGGGCAGCAGAGTAGCTACAGGTAGCTACATCTCCTCCATCTTCAGACAGTTGCCCATGGCTGCTCAAGGGAAATTGAGGCAGTTCAGGGAAAAGGACCAGAGTTATACATACTAACATAGCCAGGTCAAGCCCAGGCATGGGGTCTAGGAGGTCAGAGCAGACTTAATAACAATGATGCCTTTTCTTGAGTACAGACCAGGAACCAGGAGCTTGAATACACTCTCTGTCATCTTCCTACACCCCCTTTGAAGTATGTGGCATTTTCCCCACATTACAGGTGAGGATTCAGATGCAAAGGAGTCTTGTGACTCTCCCAGCATCTACAGGTTGTCTGTGGGGAAGATGGGATTCTAGCCCAGTCTTTCTGACTCCAAAGCTACTAAATTTCATTATCTCTTCCAAGATATCTGCTTCTTCCCTTCTCTCACATAGCCTGAGGGAGGGGACATCTAAGGCACTTTCGCAACAAAAGTCTTTGCCCCTCAAAGGTGGAAATTTAAGAATATCATCGTTTTCAGTATCAGCAGCAGCATCTAACCAAGATCCCTTCCTATGCAGCTGTGCCTTTACCCTCCGGAAACCCAAGGTTATTCTTCTCTCATTGGCATGAAATCCTTGAACTTGGTGTAAGAGTTAAGATAGTAATTCTTAAAATGTAGTTCCCATACAGGCGGCACCACCTAGCAATTAAAAAAAACAAACAAACAAGTTTTCAGGTCCTACCTCAGGATCTACTCAATTGGGAATTTGGAGTGGGGTCCAGAAATCTGTTTTAACAAGCATTGCTAGTGATTTTGGTACATGCTAGAATCTGAGGAGCACTGAGGAAAGGCATCCGCCAGCTGCTATAATGGCTTCCCAGGTGGCACAGTTGGTAAAGAATCCTCCTGCCAATAAAGGAGACACAAGAGATGTGGGTTCGATCTCTCAGTCAGGAAGATCCCCTGGAGGTGGAAATGGCAGCCCACTCCAGTATTCTTGCCTGGAAAACTCCATGGACGGCGGAGCCTGGTGGGCTACAATCCAAGGGGTCACAAAGAGTCAGACATGACTGGGCATGCTCAAAGGCAAAGCTACTGTAACAGAAAACCTCCCCCACCCAGAGAAATTTATTTCTCATCCACACAAAATCATAATGATCATTCCTGATAGGTAGGAAGCTTTCCTCCAAGTGGAAATTTATAGACCCATGTCTATAAAGCCATCCTGTGTCTTCACCGTCCCCTAAGGCCCATGACTCCTCTGCATGTAGTCAGCAGACAGGGGAAGAGAGGGGATTACACGTGGGAGGTTTCTATGGAGCCAGGGGCAGAATTACTTCTGCAAACCCCAGGGAAGAAATTTATTTCCATGTGCAAGTGGTATTTGCCTATCACTGGAAGCAACAGCTGGAACCTGCAGCTAAACCTGCCCACTATGAGGTATGTGGAAGAGGTGTGCTGGGCTGACACTGGTGAGAGAAGCAGAACTGTCACTGGGGCCTCTCCCAGAGATCAAAGGGGATGGAAGCAGTGGGTCAGAAGCAGAGACTCAGAAACAGGAGCTGTAACTAGCAGGAGGGCGCAGGAAATCTGCCATGGTAGAACTTGGCCATATGGAAGGACCCCTGGAACTTGGTGATTTGCCCACCCCCATAGCAGACCAGCACTTCTCTCCCTTGCAATTTCCCCATTTCCCCATCCTAGCCAGTTTCCATCTGTTCCTTCCTCTTTTCTAAGAATCCCTGACAGGCCACGTGGCTGCCTTTCTTCCGGCCCCATCCTACTTATAAGTCCTAGCTCTCCTCTAAGGTAAGACACAGGTGCCATGGAAAGAGCTTGAGTTTGGGGTCAGACCTAAGTTCAAATCTTGACTGCATCACAAGATTTGCAATGGTTGGTTCCCTTGTCTCATAAAATAGAGATAAAAGTATTAACCTTAATGAGTTGCTGTGAAAGCTAAATGAGAAAATGTATTTCAATCACACATAGTAGATAAGGAAGCTATTTTTGTTGTGCTGATCTTATGACCATGTGTTAAATCTTTTCTCCTAAACTAAAAGATCCTTGATGGCAAGGACAAGGCTTCTTGAGAATACTTAATCCCCAGCACCAGCTTCTAGGGCAGTGCCTGGAACCTAGTAGATGGTTAAGAAATATTTGTCAATATACCGTGTTCTGTTATTATAAAAAAAAAGATCCTGATATGTGACAGGTGGCAAAGACATGCGAATCCAAAGTTTGGCCCATCCTCTGGAACTGGCATCCAGTTGTCATCATTCTTATACACGGTAAGAATTGGACTCATTATTAAAATCCCTCCAAGTAACTTCCCTACCAGCTGTCCTTCAGGCTGCAATAAGATGACAAAGATCTGACATCTTCATCACACAATTACTAAAACATCCTTCTTGAGTTACCATTTTAAAATGTTTGCCTAATTTAGATGGAATTTGGGTTTAATTACAGGAAGAATGTGGGCTTAAATTTGAGGAAGGGAGGAATAGATAACTGAGGCCCTTTCACTCACTGAAAGACTTCCTTACTAGAGAACGCCCAAGAGAAAAACAATGGCCTAGTCAAATAAAGCCAGTGACACAAAAGGAACCTGGAAACATCTTTTTTTCCAAAGAGCCTTGGAGCAGGAGTCTGAGAAGGTCTCACTCCAGCTAGAAATCCTTCAATGTCTTTCTAGGGCTTTAGGACACAAGTCAAGATGTTTGACCTGGTATTTAAGATCCTTCCTTCCTTCCTTATATTTCAGATCCTTCCAGGTCCTGGCCACGCCTCCAGTCTCTGCAATCTTGTCCCCTCCTCTCATCTCTGATCCCCGCTACTACATACCTTAGGGCTCTTCCAGCTTCTCTCCTGACCAGGGCCCAGTTTTATTTCTTCTCCTGTGAGATAAAAATCCCTTGGCCTTAAAAAGAAAATAGGCAATAAAAATGACCAGATAAATGTCAACAATACTGTCTTTTAAATGGTGATAATTGCTGACCATATTAGTTCATTTTCCCTTTTTGCTGGCACTGGTGAGTAAAGGTAGCAAAAAAACAAAAAAACCTTGTGCTTGATTCAGCATATAATTGTTTTAATTAATTTATTTATTTTGGCACTAATAAATGCCACATTTATTACCATGTGGCATGTGGGATCGAACTTGTGCCCCTGCAGTGGAAGCTCAATCTTAACTACTGGACTGCCAGGGATGGCCCTCAACATACTGTTTTAAACATCCTCCTTTGCTGTTCTAAAGACTCAGAGAAACGCTCTGCACCTTCTCCTACCATCGCACTGAGACCCATTAACTGATACTTACAGCACATTATATTGTCCTTCTGACTAGATCAGTAGCTGCTTAAGGGCAAGGATAGAGTTTCATTTTCATGAAGGCACCAGAGATTATCTACTGAATAAATGGGAGAAGGACTGTGTCAACCCTGGCCTGTCTGTCCACTGACCTCTAGTCATAAACCCTTTTCAATATTTTTCAATCCTTTCATTCTTTCTGCCTTACAAAGTTTCTGCAACTCTTGTAGGGGGCCTGTCCTGGTTTCTAAAGGGGTTAAAATACCTTGGAGCTGAGATCCCTGTGGACATTCTGGAAATAAGCACGGCTATTTTCCAACCCAACTCAATGAAAATAAATATTGCAAAAGTCATCACCTAGTGAGCATCTTCAATTGCCAGGCACCATGCTAGGCCCTCGACTAGAATGTCTTTCTAATAAGTAAAAAAATTCTCCTTGGTAATCCTCACAGTGCCAGTAACCATGAGAAATACATGGAAATTACTAGCTGCTATCAATATTACTGTGTCTGAAACTACCGTTTTCCCCTGCATTAGAACAATCTGAACATTGTTAGGCAAAGACATCTAAGCAATTTTAAAATTATTTGAGTCATGACAGAGAGACTCACAACTGAAATATTTACCTTTCAATTTCAGGTGAGGATGTTCCCAGAGATAGAAGATGTGACAAGTTCCCGCATCACATGAGCATCAGAGAAAAGTTCCCCTGACAACTCACGTGCAGAGATGGGAACCGCTGATTAAGGAAAGGATTAATTTTATCCTCCAAGAATTTCTGCCAGGAAAATACTCTCAGGTTCGTAGAATGGTGAGGCTGGAAAGGTCTTTTGAGGTTTCCTGCTCAGCCCCTTTGCCTTAGGGATGGGGAAACAAAGGCCCAGCGATCAGAATAGCATCCTAATTGTTCAGATTGCCTTTTTATATGCCCCACACTAAAATTCACTTCAGGAACAAATGAAACAAATAAAGGTGATGTTTGGATCTCGAGTTGAGTATGGATATCCCTTTACGCAACAAATATTTATTCTTTGCCAGGCACTGTTCTAGGCACTGGAGATACAGCAGTAAACAAAGCAAACAAAAATCTCTGCCCTCATGGAGCTTACACTCTGAAGAGAAGAGGTGGACACTAAAGATACATATGCATACAGGACTTCCCTGGCAGCCCACTGGTTAGGAATCTGCTCACCAATGCAGGGGACATGGAACGTGATCCCTGGTCCAAGAAGATCTCACATGCCGCGGGCAACTAAGCCCATGTGCCATGGCTACTGGGCCCACGTGCTGCAACTGGAGTGGCCCATGCCCAGCAGCAAAGACCCCTGAAGCCAAAAATATAAATAAGTAAGTTGCCGGGTTTTTGCTGTTTCAGTCGCTACGTTGCGTCTAACTCCTGTGATTCCATGGACTATAGCCTGCCAGGCTCCTCTGACCATGGGATTTCCCAGGCAAGAACACTGGAAATGGGTTGAAATAAATAAATAAATAAATATACACTCGAACATAAATAACAAAGACTGTTTAAATGACTGTTAAAAATAGAAGTATAAAACAGGAAGGCGACAAGGAAGGCCAGTGGGGGAGGGGATGGAAACTTAGGTAGAGCAGTCAAAGCCCTCACTTAGAAACTGATAGAAGGAAGGGAGCCATGTGGACACCCAGTGGACAAAATTCAGACAGAAGGAACAGCAGACGTAAGGGCCTGGTGAGGCCAAAGAGTGCTGCGGAGGTCCATGTGGCTGGAGCACAGGGAGTGAATTGCAAGATTTTGGACATGAGTTCAGAGAGCTAATGAGGAGCTGGAGAGGAGTATACCATATCCTGAGGGTTCTGTGCCATCAGTGGCTGGTTTCCTCTTGTATCCATCCTTGTTTGTACTTCTCTCTTGCCCTATGACTTCTGACTAGGTCTGGTCAATGGAAGGCATTGGTAGGAGATGAGAGAGAGGGAGAGGGGAAAAAAGCCAAGTATATCTCCCATTCTCTCTGTTTCAGGTGGTATATCTAGTAGGGGCCACAGCTTCTGATGGGTCCAGCTCCCACCAGACAAGCCTACCTAGTTCTGGCTCCAGAAGGACAGGTCTAGCCCTTGGGTTCCCAAGAGGAAGTGGCCACACCCTGCAATCTCAGGGTTGCTTCATCTTCCCTTGGTTGCTCTTACAGATTTTCTAATGTCTTTGTAACAGACTCCCTGTATTAAACAGTCTCTTCTAAACTCCCTAGAGTGGATTGTTTTCCCAGTTGGACCCTGCCTTTATGTAGGCTGCACAGGCCCCTGTAAAACTTGAGCTTTTGCTCTAAATGACATGGGCAGTCACTGGAGAACTCGAGCAGAGGTTCATGAAGGGCTTAGAAAGTCCAGAAAAAGCATTTGTTTCCATCAGCCTTTCTTGAATTGAAGACACCTGTCCAAAGTCACACAAAATCTGTGATGGAACAGATCCCTGGTGCCTGCTCCTCTGCTCTCCACTCAGCATTTAATAAATGGCATTGAGGATCCAGAGATTTCAAAGACAAGAAAAGGTTTTGCATATTCTCAAGCAGTTTTGCCCAGGACTCCAACTTGAAGCCCTTTGGTGGTCAGGAAGGGAGGTGACACTGCGCAGAGGAAGGCTTTCCTGGTTGATTTCCCAGGAGTGCCAGCAGAGTAGAGAAGAAAACCCAACACTTAGGGACCCTTTGCAATATCCTGGGCACCTTGCCAGGTAATTTTGCATCCAGTGGCTCATTTAATCCTACAAGGACACTCCTCAGTGGGTATTTTTATCTTTATTTTGCAAACACAGCTTCTGAGTTTCAGAGAGGTTAGGTAATTGGTCCAAGATCACACACCCATTCCATTGACAAGTAGATCAAGGATTGATTAAGACCCTCAAGGTGGCCATCCAGGCAATGGAGTAGGGAAGTCTCTGGAGAAAGGATTGGACAAGAGGCCAGATCTTTGTACTAAAAGTCATTTGGCCTCTCTTAGTCTCAGTTTTCATATCTATGAAGTAGGAATAATATCAAAGGTAATCCATTTCAAAGGATGGTTTTGAAGGTTAAGATAGGCTGCTTCATGATAAAGACTTTGTACACTTTAAAGCTCTATGCCAAAAGCTCTTAACTTGAGGTCCAGGCCTGAGCTTTGAGGTCCATGAACCCCTTGTTGTTGTTGTAGTTGTTCAGACTTGAGGTTGATGCTAAAATTGGTATGTATGGGCAAAGATGTGCTGACCCTGCAAAAAAATCTGACTTTCTTCATGCATCTTCTACAGATAAGCATCCTGCTGTGTGGATGGCAATTCTAATACTTAAAGAAAGATATTCCCATACATGGCTCCCAAATGTAAACCAGCTGCCTGTTGTATAGACTATATGCACATGTGTGCTCAGCCACTCAGCTGGCTCTAATCTTTTTCAACCCACGGACTATAGCCCACCAGGCTCCTCTGTCCTTGGGATTTTCCAGACAAGGATACTGGAGCAGGTTGCCATTTCCTTCTCCAAGGGATCTTCCCAACCCAGGGACTGAAGCTTCATCTCCTGCATTGGCAGGTGGATTCTTTACCACTGAGCCACCTGGGAAGCCCATAGACTATGTCCTCTGGACTTTAGAGGCAATTCAAAGAGTTTTCAAGAGTAAGTTTGATTACATACAATTTTTGCCTCACAAACTATCTTTAGAATCCAACTCCTGCACAAGATGTGACTTCTCTGTTTGTCTGCTTGTGGCAGGAGAGTCTGTGGCTCCCAGCAGCAGATTCTCAAAGGAAAAAATGACCCAAAGTTGACTAGGAAGCACTCTTCTAGACAAATCTTACAAGTTTTACAATATTAATAATTATTAGCATGCTATGGTGATTGTCACTACATATACATTTACTGAGCAACTACTACATATGTGTCAGGCATAAGTCAAGATTGAATTAGAGAAATCCATGACCCCACATGGCTCACAGTGCTGTGGGGATAATGAGCCAAGTGCAGTGGGCAGGTTTCTTGGAGAAGGCAGAATATGAGCTGAATCCTAAAAGATGCTGCTGCTGCTGCTGCTGCTAAAAGATGCATAACATCTTTTAACAGGATTCTTAACAGGTGAAGATGATACACGGGATTGCGAGTCAAGAGAGATGTCTTGAACAAAGACATGGAGTGAAGAAGGTGGCAGGGCCTGCTTAGAGGATGCTCAGATGGGACTGGAGTCCAGGCTGAGATGTGGGATGAGCAGAAGTGGGGCCTGGCTATGGGTACCTTCAGTGTCAGCCCGGATGCAAACCTTCCTCTCTGTCCCATTTCTCCAGCTCATTCAGCCCATTCTCTTCCCCAGCACCCATTTCAGGGCTGAATACCTACGGATGCTTGGAAGAGGGAAACCCTTAACCTAGATAAAAGCAAGACAGACTTGGATCCCAGTCCTAATTCATCTACTATCCAGCTATGTGACCTTAGTGGAAGCTCATTTCATGTCAGTTGAACTGGACTCTTGCAGGGCATCAAATGAGGCGGTAGATGGTCATGTGATTAGGAAGACAGACCACAGACAGACACAAAGCTTTGTGTTATTGCCATAGTCAATGACCTTGAGCAGTTCTCACTGCATCCAAAGACAATGAACTCTCAGCCCCCTCTCTGCACACCAAGGTCCCTCTGCTGCAGAGGAGACAGGAAGGACATTCATCAATTGCCTGAACCAATGCCAGACATTGGAAATCTCCCAGTGCATGCTAATGCCATCGACCCTCACAGAGATGTGCTGGATTTTCAAACAAGCATATTTGACTCTGATTCACCTCTGGAGAAAAGAAAAGTTACATTATTGATATGAAGAAGTATCAGGAACAAAGTCAGTCATCCAAACAACAACAGTGCTCTCCAAGCTTCAAGTTTCCCAACTTCTGCTTAGGTTCAGGTGACACACCCTGGTTAGAGAACCCACCATGCCATCATCCACTCACTTGATTATCTAACAAATGCTCACTTTGAGCAGACCCCAGTAGCACTAAGAGAACACAGAGCAGACCCTGTGCTGAAGAAGCTCCCGGTCTAGGGGCAAGAACAGGGCAGAACCATGGACCCAGACCACTGGCTAAGATGGTTCATAGGATTGGGTAGCCCAGAGTGCTCTGGGAGCCAGCACACTAGTTCGCACACTAGCTTGAGGTGCACAAAGCCAAAGAGGTTTTAAAGATACCAGACCCTCTGCAGGCTGGGCCCAGCTGCAGCCACAGCGCTTCTGCCCGCATCCTCTGCATCACCACACCAATGACCCACCTTTCATCTGCTCCAGGGCATTCATGCATTCACGCCCCTGATTAGGTATGTAAAATGAGGCTTGGGAACCAATGAATGAACCCTTTTCCTGGAAGAGGATTCAGACAAAGTCTCATAGGGAGAAGCTCCAGTTGGCTCTTGGAATGAGTATAAGTTCACCCACGTTGCTGGTCAGGTACTCTGAAGGGCATGTGGGCAGAAAAGAAAACATGGGCAGGGAATGGTACAGAGTTCAGTGTAGCTCAAGCATAAGGGGAGTGAGGGTGGATGTGGAAGTTGAGGCTGGGGGCTGGGACAAGGTGGATGAGGGCCTCGGACACAAGCTAGAGTTAGGACTTTATCCGGTAGGTGATAGGAGCCCTTCACGGGTTGAAAGCAGGATAGTGACTTGATCAACCATCAAAGTGACCACAGCGTTCTTGAAGTAGATTCAGAAGGGGTCATATTTTTACACATTGAAGGAGAAAATCCTACAATCTGACTCAAAGGTAAGAAAGTGCACTCCAGGCCCTAACAGAGCCTCAGCCAGTGAGCAGTCGCTTCCGCTGCTAGTCTGCAAGGGGCCTAGGACTTCCCAAGGTCACCATTCCTGACAGCCTTTGATGTCTCCAGCAATTCTCCCCCACTCTTCTAAACCATCACCTTTCAGCAGGTTCTACGCCAAGGACAGATTTGATAGTGAGCAAATGGCCCAGTGGAGAAATAAAATGCTTGTGTTTCTTCAGCAGAGAAAGCTGTTGGGGTTTTTTGTTATCATTATTATTATTTTTCTCTGAGCTGTACAAGTGGCAGAACATAACAATATCATTTATTCTAACTCGCTCCTGCAAATCAGAACTTTTTAATATTTTCCTTTCAGATGAAAATGCCATTTATCATTATCAAATGAAGTGCTAATGAAAACAACATGTATAAGAAACACATTCACACAGCAGAGCATGATGGAGCACCTTGTCAGCAGTCCATAGTCTTGCCGTTAATTTGATTTCTGCCAAAAATCACTTAAGTGAGACTTGGGGATTTTTTTCTCAGTGCTCCAGGCCTTTCTACTGAGGCCTGTTTATGCCCCTCTCCTGAGAAGACTCTGAAATTTTGAGCCAGTTTTAATCTAGCTTTTAATGGAACTCCCATTGATTACACGAGGGATGTGTACATAATGGGGAGATGGGGTCATGCTTGCCCATGTGTGTGCTGCTGCTCATTTATTTCACCCAAGATGTATGTGGCTGGTAGACTTTGGCTGCTTCCTTGTTTAGGTATGTGTCTGTTATGTGTGTGTTTATGTGCTTCAATCTGGGTGTGCCTCAGTAAGTGATTATCTGTTTGTGTCCTTAAGCCACGAGGACAGTATTTATGCCTATTCATTCCCCATTGTAGGCCCAGCATCCAGCCTATTGCCTGACACATGTTGCTGCTGCTGCTGCTGCTAAGTCGCTTCACTCGTGTCCGACTCTGTGCGACCTCATGAACGGCAGCCCACCAGGCTCCCCCATCCCTGGGATTCTCCAGGCAAGAATACTGGAGTGGGTTGCCATTTCCTTCTCCAATGCATGAAACTGAAAAGTGAAAGCGAAGTCGCTCAGTCGTGTCCGACTCTTCGCGACCCCATGGTCTGTAGCCTACCAGGCTCCTTCATCCATGGGATTTTCCAGGCAAGAGTATTGGAGTGGGGTGCCATCATGTTAGGCACTCCATAAATATTTATTAAATGAATGTTAAGTGAATGTGCCTGCATGTCTTCATGAGGCCTGCATTTTTGTCTGCATGGGTTCATATCTGTGTGACTTATATATATAGGACCTTCAAGGTAGGAACTATCCCTCATTGTGCTTCATACAATGCCTGGCACATGGGAGGTACTCCATAAGTACCTGCTGAGTGAAAATGTCTAGGGGTTTCCACATATTTTTTTTAATGCATAATATAAAATTAGCCATTTTGGAAATTTTTCTGGTGGTCCAGTGGTTAAGACTCCACACGCCCAGTGCAGGGCTCTAGGGGTTTGATCCCTGGTCAGGGAACTAGATCCCTCATACCACAGCTAGGAGCCTGCATTCCACAACAAAGACCCAGTGTAATCAAAGCAAAAATTAACCATTTTTGAGTGCACAGCTCACTGACACTCAGTATAAATTCACAGTGTTGTAAAACCATCACCTCCATCTAGTTCCATAACATTTTTATCATCCTTCAAAAGAAATCCTGTACCCATTAAGCAGTCACTCCACATCCTCCTGCCACCAGCCCTGGACAACTGCTAATCTATTTTTTGTCTCTAAGGATTTACCTGTTCTAGATATTTCATATAAATGAGATCATGTGACTTTTTGTGTCCAGTCCCTTTCACTTAGCATAATAGTTTCAAGATTCTCCATATATGTTTTCATGTTTCTGTATTTATGTTTGTCATTGTTGCTTTAAGTTGCTAAGGTGTGTCTACCTCCATCACAACCCCTGAACTGTAGCCTGCCAGGATCCTCTGTCCATGGGATTTCCCAGGCAAGAATGCTGGATTGGGTTGCCATTTCCTTCTCCAGGGGATCTTCCTGACCCAGGGATCCTGCATTGCAGGTGGATTCTTTACTGCTGAGAAACTAGGGAAACCTATAGGCATGTATTTTGTGTTAGATATTTGGCACAACAGGTGTATCCCGAGGACCTTGCATAGGGTCCAGCAAAGAACAGCTAGCAATGAAGAAGCCTCCTTTTGCTGTTGCTCCATCCCCTTTCCTGTCTGGCACTGCTGAGCCTTTGGGTAGTCTGTTCCTCAGGCCAGATCGCCTTTCCTCACTCCCACCCCTGCTATAGCCAAGCTAACTCTGAATGATTCCTTAGTGATCTGTCCAAGTGTTACTACTCCAGGCAGGCTTTTCGGACCCCAGGCTGGGTTACAAGAGCCCCTTCTGGTCTCCCACTGCCCCACTGTGCAGCCATTGACAGTCTACACGTCTCTCTCCCTTTATTGGATCATGGGCTCCTAACTGACGGAATTGTATCTTCTTCACCTTTGTAGTCCCGGTGCTTAGCATGTTCAGCTTACAGTGGGTAGCCCATAAGTGTCAGTTAAAAGGATGAATGATTTTTTTTAGTAAAAGATGTTCCACATAGACACAGCAGCCTTACAAAAGCCCTGTAGCATGAGAGGGTACATTCATTTTCAAACATTTCTGCAGCTTGACATGACTTGAACCCCGGTGTAAATCAGGAGGAAATAAGAATTTAAATAAGAAGTAAGAAGCAGGAACGTGTCTATCATGAACCGCACTGAAGACAGTGGAAAGTCCTAGGAAGGTTTAAGCAAGTGCAGGACATGGTTGATCTGTGAACTAGAATAATCCGTCTTGCTATCAGGTGGAGGATGGGTTGGCGTGGACCAGAATACACGAGGGTGGAGCGTTTAGGAAACTGCTGCAGAAGCAGGCGAGTAATGAGGGTGGCTGGGTCCAGCATGGTGGCAGTGGAACTGGAGACAGAGATTTGAGCAGCGCTCAGCGAAGTGTGGGCTGTAAACTGGAGCTGATTTGTGAGCTATAACCAGCCCATAATGAGGGAAGTACAAAAAGGGAAAGGTGAGAGTAGGGACTTAGAAACCTTTATAGCGATTTGATATTTCAGAATAGCGTTTTGATATTGCTGAGATGTTCTTATTGTATTTTATAGAACTGTTGGTCCAGAACACAGCAGAAATGGAAAAATTAAAGGTCCCTCACCACAGATAGTTTACAGGACACACTAATGAGTGGGGTATGTTAGAGACAGGGAGAGAGGAACAAGAATGTCTCCAGCAAGACTGTCAATGACACAGGCCATGTCTGAAGCCTCTCTGTGTCCTCAAGCAACCCCCAGCGTTCATCAGGATGGAGGATGAACAAGGTCGAGGCTCCCACAGAATGTCAGGAAAGGTATCTTGGTCTGTTTTGGCTGCTATAACAAAATACCATAGACTGGGTGACTTCGACAACAATAAATTATTTCTCATGGCTCTGGAGGCTGGTGAGTCTGAGATTAGGGCATCAGCAGATTTAGTGCCTGCTGAGAGCTCGCTTCCTGCTTCATGGTCAGTCATCTTCTTGCTGTGTCCTCACATGGAGGACGGGCAAGGGAGAGCCCTCTGGGGTCACTTTTATAAAGTCACTAAAATCATTCATGAGGGCTTTATCTCATGATCTCATCACTTCTTAAAGGCCCCTACCTCCAAATATCATCACGCTGGGGCTTAGTTTTCAAAGTATGGATCTTGGGGAGACACAAACATTCAATCTATAGAAAAGTGAGGGGAAAAACTGGGCCCAGAAGGAAAATGGGCTCCGCGTCTAGGTGGTCAGAAGCCGCAGAGGCTTCCAGCTGTGCTTCCTTCTACCACCAGTTCTGCCCTTGCTCTGCCTAAAGGAAAAGGACAGCATGAGCTTCTGTGGAAACCAGAGGCATGGAAGACTCTTCCTTATCCCACATTTACTCAGCCACCAAGCACTGTGATCTCGAGAGGCAGTCGAGTGTAAGGTTGAGAGCACGGACTCTGGAGCCAGATTTCCTGACTTTGAATCCTGCCTCCACCACACACTAGGCATTTATAAATATACATCAAGTGCTTAGAACACTGCTTGGCATATGATGAGAGTTCTGTGTCGTAGCTGTTATGGTTAATGCTATTACACTAGTTGCTTCTACTTCCTAAACGTCACCTGGACAAACCTGCCCTCTCTCTATGCCTAGTCCCACAGTCCCAAACCAGGGCACCACGATTTTTCTCCCCAGATACAGAAGCCTCCTCTTCCCCAGTGGCCTCCATGTCTTCCATTGGATTGTCCTTTGCTCCACTCTGGCCCCAGAATGCTCTTTCTGAACCATGAATCTGGCCAAGTCACTTCCCTGCTTAACACCCATCAGCGGCACTCCACTGTCCCCAGGAGGAAGTCCACGCTTGCAGACATAACTTACTATGCCCTTCATGAGTCAGCCCTTTTGAATCTCTCACAGCCTCAGCGTTTGCCTCAATTGCCTCCACACTGCATGCATCAGCCTCCTGAGCACTTCTCAGTTCCCCACAGGGGGAGCTTTTGCGTATTCTGATCTCTGTGTCTGGATCACCAGCCTCCACTCCTCTATCAGACCACCTCTGAGATGCAGCTTCTGACTCCCCAGGCAGAATGAGGAGCCCATTTGCTGTGTTCCCTTAAGCCCCATCCCTCCTCGACAACGCTGACCACACAGTGCTGTCTTCCGCTGACATATCTACCTCCCCAGACTTGAGCGCCTCCAGGGCAGGCTCTGGGCCTAACGCATCTGTGCAGATGCTCAACACACTCATATAAAATGGGATCGAATTGGAACCAGCCCAATATTGGATCTTAAGAGCCAGAAAGCAGAATAAAGTGGCTGGATCCAACTTCTCCAGGAGAGGCTCATGCGTGGGCAAGGGGAGCAGGGGATGTTCTTTTCTCACACAGTCCTCTTCCTGCTGCCAGCCCCCTTCTCGCCACGTGAGTCTCGTGAGTTGACTCCAGATGGGATGGGCTTGGCAGTGGCTGCCTGGCTGTGTGCCCATCACCCGTGGGCGCCCAGGAAACACTTGCTGAAAGGAGCTGAGGACCATCCAAGCAGTCCAGCTCTCCAACTCCTGCCAGGAGGCATCGGAGACAGGAGTAGGTGGCAAGCAGGAGGTAGGTCACCTGCATCTCCAATATCTCTATGAACCAGAGTCCATAATCCCTACTGTAACGACTGTCGTGGGTGGTCAAGAAGGTCATAGATGTGGGTACATCATGGGCAGCTTTTATTCCTGCTCAACCCTTGTTAACTTTCTTGGCATCACCAGGGAAACTGAGGTGAAGAGAATGAGAAAAATCACAGATTTGGGTAAGATCCCACTTCATTGCAGTGTAGATAAGAAGGCTCTCTGAAAATGTACAGTATCTGCCAAGGACTTGGCTCGTTTTTAAAAGCCCCCATGGGTGGTGAACTGGGCACTGATTTATAATGTTTAGGAAGCAGAGATAAGCAGTTCAGGAAACATAAGGTTGTGTGTATATGGAAGGGAAGTGAACTGAAACACTACTGTTGAAAAGAGCTAACATTTATAGAGAGAACAGAGCTATATAGATATATATATATAAAATCCGGAGCATCTTCTTTCTGCATCCACTACACTCACATACTTAGGGGTTGACTGTTCTCTTCATTTGGGAACTTGACTGAGAACAAGCTTCGGAAATTTTGCAAACCCGAGTCCACATTCTCAACCAGCTCGTCCTGTTAGTCACTTATTCCCTTCACCATTCAAGCGTCAGGCTTCTTGTTTGTAAAATGGAGACTGTCATGCCCACTGCACCAGTGTGAGGATCGAGGGAGGTAATGGATGGGAAGTACCTAGCTCAGCTCCTGGCCAGTTGTAGATGCTTAATAACTGTATTCCCACTCCCTCCTACTCTTCCTAATCATAAGCTCCCTTATTTGCTTATTTAATATATCCTGTATGTGTGTCTCTCAAGCTCCATTCTAAAATCTGAGAAAGCAAAGAGCAGGATGTAGCCTTCCTTGCCTTATTCAGAGCACCTAGTTCACTTTTAAAATAATAAAGATGGGAAAAGAGAAATAAGTTTTCTCCTTTCAGCCTGAATATGGTACGCTGAGAAAGACTGCGATTTTAAAATCTACTCAGTATAAGCATTTAATTCTCCCTAAATTTTCTCCTTCATTTTCTCCCTTCCTTTATCCCACACATGTTTATTTTCCAATCCTGGAAACACAAAGATAAACAAGACATAGTCCTTACTTTGAGGAGTCCACATCCTAATGGGGGAAACATAACGCAGACAGATGTTCACAAGACGTGGGTGCCTATAGGGTGCGTTGATGTACATGCCCACAGTAGAGGCCAGTGCTGTAACAGAGGGAAGCACCATAGTGTGGAGGCCACAGAGGACACCTGAGAATTCAGAGAAGGCTCTTTGGAAGAACTTACTCATGGGCTAGATCTTCACAGAAAAGTGGAAAAGTGACATGCAGGAGCAGGAAGGAGAAGATATACTAAAAGGAGTGCAGCCATCAGAGTCAGGTAGACTGCAGTTCAGAGCCTTCTCCCTGTGTGGCTCAGGGTGACCCGTGTACCCTCTATGGAATTCAGTTTCCTCTTCTGTAAAGTGAAGTAATAATACCTGCAGAAAAGGTTATCATAGGTTTGTTGGCAATACAGAAAGGACTTGCCATAAATTAAGTGTCAATGGAAATTAGGTCCGTCCCATCAACCACCACTGGGACCATGAGCTTTCCTAAAGGAGTGTGTGAGTGTGTGTGTGTGTAGGTTAGTTGATCAGTCGTGTCTGACTCTTTTCAACCCCATGGACTGTAGCCCACCAGGCTCCTCTGCCCATAGGATTTCCCAGGCAAGAACACTTCAGTGGGTTGCCATTCCCTTCTCCAGGGAGTCTTCCTGGGCCAGGGATCGAACCCATGTCTCCTGCATTGGCAGGTGAGCCACCTGGGAAGCCCATCCTCTACTTTTCTAGATTTGGGACACCCAGTTCAGGAAAAAAAATCCCTGACTTTCTTCCTCCCTTTTCAAACTGAACAAGTTCCTGAACTTGTCAAGTTCAGTTCAGTCACTCAGTCGTGTCTGACTCTTTGTGACCCCATGGACTGCAGCACGTCAGGCCTCTCTGTCCATCGCCAACTCCCGGAGTTTGCTCAAACTCATGTCCATTGAGTTGGTGATGCCACCCAGCCATCTCATCCTCTGTTGTCCCCTTCTCCTCCCACCTTCAATCTTTCTCAGCATCAGGGTCTTTGCCAATGAGTCAGTTCTTTGTATCAGGTGGCCAAAATATTGGAATTTCAGCTCAACATCAGTCCTTCCAATGAACACTCAAGACTGATCTCCTTTAGGATAGACTGGTTGGATCTCCTTGCAGTCCAAGGGACTCTCAAGAGTCTTCTCTAACACCACAGTTCAAAAGCATCAATTCTTTGGCATTCAAGAACTTGTCAAACATAAATGCAAAATTATGAAAAAACAATAATAAGTGAAAACACCAGTTATTAAAATGTATGGGGACTAATTATTGATCTGATAATATGCTGAATAAAAAGAAAGCGACATGCTTGGATAAAGGGAAATCTTTTAAAGTCATAAATATGCATGTGTTTATTTTCCTCATCTGCACTGGAAACTGCGGTAGGGTGTATTGTCTTAACAAATTACAAGGGGTGACAATGCCATGTTCAGCCCGATGTGTGATATCTCCCTGCTCACTTATTAACTTCTGCCAAATTAAAACAAGGGCACCCTCCCCAGCATGGGACACAGGAATGTGTAATGCAAATATGGAATGCTATTAGGAAGACTGCTGGGGGAACCTGTACACCGGCTTCAAGTGGTTTCCAAGGAAACTGATGGCACTGCCAGCAGAGGGCGCTACTAGGAGCGGCAGCACCTTGGTTCTATTCCTGGAAGGGTGGCCCCCGCTAGCTCTCCCTTTTCCCTACAGGCAATTCTTGAGCCACCCGCTCCTCCCACATCTCACCACTGCCCTGCAATTCCCTTGCAAAATAATGGCCACCCCTCCGAACCTTGGTTTTCTCACCTGCAAACTGGATCTCCTAGTGTGTGTGCATGTGTGCTCTGGTGTCCAGCTCTTTGTGACCCCATAGACTGTAACCCACCAGGCTCCTCTGTTCATGGGATTTTTCAAGCAAAAGTGCTGGAGTGGGTTGCTAGTTCCTCCTCCAGGGGATCTCCCCAACTCAAACTCGCATCTCCTGTGTCTCCTGCATTAGCAAGCAGATTCTTTACCATTTGCGCCATTGGGGAACCCCAAACCTCCTAGTACCACGAGATTCAGTATAATGGTGAGAAGCTGAGACTCTATTCAAGTCAGGAAGACCCCACATTCTAGCTGTGTGACCCTGAGCTATAATAACCTCTCTGAACCTCAGTTTCATCAATTAAATGGGAAACAACAGCCATGTAAACCTCATGGGATTGTCTGAGAATCAAGGAATATAATACATGGAATGCAGTTAGTCAGAGCTAGGCTACATAGTAGATCTTCAATAATTTGTCAGCTATTGTTATTATTGCCTTCCTCACAGCTAAATTAAATCACATAAAGCTTGTGAAAGCAATAAACACTGTGCCTCCTCAAAATATTTTCTCAAATGTAAACAAATGGCTCTAAATTCACTCCCCTCGAAAGATCTCAGAGCTTACAGATATATCAGCCAGACTGGCGAATCTCTGTCAAGTCTGGGCCCCAGGACCTAGCACAAGGCCAGCCCAGAAAAATGAGCAGAATCACTAAACTTTACCAGATATTTGTTCTGAGGAAGGCTCTGGGCTAAGCAATTCACAAACACAATCTCACCGAATAGTGTAGTCCTTCTTAAGGTAAGAAGAAGCACCGCATAGGTTTGTGGACTCAGAGAAGTCAAATCCCTTACTGAAAGTCACACAGCTAGTGAGTGGTGTATCCTGAGCAGACTGTGTCTTTCTTCCCCAGAACTTTCATCACTTCTGAACCTAACTTTAACCACCGCTTCTTAGAGGGGAAGGAAGGTGGAAGGAGGAGAAACTACTTCACTTGCTCCTCTCAGCTTAGACTAGGGCAGGGACATTGGTTGGGAAGCTGTTTGCAGCTTCCAAAAGGGAAAGGTGGTCAAAGGTGACCACAGCCTCAGCAGTTGGGAGTAAGGGGAAAGCTCACGCATTCCATGGTGGAATGGAGACGTGTTTCAGAAGGGACACCTTCAGGATTTGTTCAGTTGTTAAGTAAACGAGTGCTGAGGAAGAGGGATGGATGGATGGGTAGATTGTAATGCTGTTGTCAGAAACATGGGCTGTGAATCATCACCCTTGTCCTTGACTGAGAGAGGTAATTTCATGCCACACCCTCAACTAGGTGCTTTACATACATGATCCCATTCAGACCTCACAGCAACCCTATAAGAAGCTATTGTTGTCCCCATTTTACAGATGAGAGCATGGAGGCTTCCAAGCAATAGCCTATTTGGGACAATTTATATTGCCAGTGGCTTGAACCTTATAAAATAAATATCTCACCAGCTCCTTTTAACTATGAAATATATGCCCTAGCTATTCAGTCCCTTCCCCTGATGCAAAGAGGTTGGGGTGTCCTATGCCCTTATGTTTGTCCCAAAGTCACAATTCCAGCATCCTGGCACCAGACTGTCCCTCCTAAATTGTTCCTCAGGCACCTCTCCCAGCAAGTTTAGAGAGCCTGCCTACCAAAAGAACTTGGAGGCACCCAGGAGTTCTCGAAGGGGACAGGCGAATCAGCATCTGCCCACTGATGCACCTAAATCTCTGCTGTCCACCCAATGTCTACATCCCCCTGTTTCTGAATCCCTGAGTTCCCCACCCCACTGGCTCACTCTGCAGCTTGAGTGTCAGACTCGCCGCTACTTGGAGCCGTGGTCCCCGGAGAGCTATCACAATTGGGTAAATGCAGCTGCTCTTTTGAAGGAGTAAGTTGAGGGCACTTAGCAAATCAACTTCCTAATGAATCTTTTCAGGTCTGGATGGAAGCCGTTCCGTTACTATGGAACTTGGCTTGATTTGGAAATTAATGTGGTAATTTACAGCCACTCTGCCAGGCAAGAAGATTATAGGAGAGGGAGGGAGAGAGTGAGAGGAGAGAGATGTGCGGTGGCAGAGCCTCAAGAGGCGCCAGCCTGGGGCACGTCTGGAGAGCTGGGCCACACACACGGTACGGGGGCAACATGCTGGCTTCTGCCAGGCTGGGCCTACGTGGGTCAGAGGCAGAGAAAGACACTCCTCCAAGCAGATCCCAAAACTGATGGCCTAACTTCTCTTTAGGGATTTGAGTCATCAGTACTGTTAATTTATATTTTTCTTGAAATGTATTCACTTTTTATCTTAAATAAATTTTATATCACATCATACATGAAAAATCTATGTTACATACCAAGAAGAGAAACGTTAATGTAAAATTAATTACACTGAAAACAAAATTAACATTTCAGAGAGGCCCTTACCCACTAGAGGCTTCCTTTCTATTTGGGAAAAATCAAATATTAGAGAAATACACAAGACAGAGTGTGAAACCAAGGTATATGTGCCTCTTGATATAATCAGACAGATTGAAAGAAGAGTTAAATGGAATCCACTTTCTCAGTGTATGAGTTCACTGCTATATCATACAATGACCTTTGCAGTTTACGTATTTGACAAATGTTTACAGAGCACATACTATGTGCCAGAGGCTGTTCCAAAAGGTTTTTTAAAAATTAATTCATTCAATCCATTTAATTCATCTAATAGTCCTACATGGTTCAGCGTTCTTTAGCATTCTTCCTGTCTTTAGAGAGAAGAAACTGAAGCACAGAGAGATCCAGGAACTTGCAAAAGGTCACCTCAAACCATCTTACATGGCATCTAAAATCATGCATGCCCTGGTGAGAGTGGCCCAGGCCACTGTCCAGGCCTGAGCTGTAAGCATATGGTAAGGATACTGTTCAGACTCAAGAGTTCTGAATAGCTGCATACTGATTCCTCAATAGCAGTGTCTGTGGGAGGCCCCCATCAGGCCGCCCCTCTGGGGCCCCCTGGGGCTCTCTGTCTGACTGTGAGTCTGGGTTTTATGACTAGTAGGGGAGAAACAATTGGATGCTGATCCAAAGAAGAATTCCAGAGAGAAGGTAGTGGAGTTTTTGTTTTGATGGGAGGGTGTCTTTTTTTTTTTTTTTTTAAGCGTAAAGAACTACACACAAGCTTGAGAACCACTGCTTTTTTCTGTTAACTACTGAAGGACGTATCTGAACAGTGCTCCAAGGACCAGTCTGGGGCTGCAGCTGGAGATCAGGTGGTTAGATCTGAGTTCCCCTGGCACAGGAGTGGCAGCAGGGGTGCAGATGGGACCTGTGGAGAGATGAGGGGCTGTCTTCTGAAGGCTTCTGTGATCAGCCACCTCTGCAAGTGCAGGCAGGTGCCCTCAAGGAGCCCCACTCCAGCAGTCCCACCCAGAAGAGGCCCTGCCTGGTTCTGGTTGCAGAGAGTAAGATGTGGGGCAACCTTAACCAAAGCTTTGAGTGGATGGTGGGAACCCTGCATCTTTACTGTGATAACCCTGCAGTATTTCGGAAATCATTAAAGCATCATTTTCTTTTGCTTCTCCAAGCACAGGAGCTTTGCCCTGCTGCTGCTGCTGCTGCTCCATCCCTGGGATTCTCCAGGCAAGAACACTGGAGTGAGTTGCCATTTCCTTCTCCAATGCATGAAAGTGAAAGTGAAGTCATTCAGTCATGTCCGACCCTCAGCGACCCCATGGATGCAGCCTTCCAGGCTCCTCTGTCCATGGGAGTTTCCAGGCAAGCGTACTGGAGTGGGGTGCCATCATTTTCTTTTGCTTCTCCAAGTACATGAGCTTTGCCCAGTCCAGGGTAAAGTTGCGAATCTTCCAGAAGGAATTTCAGAGAAAGATGAAGTAATACGTAGCCTCCAGTATTTAAAAAAAAAAAAAAGCCAGAATTTTATCTTGGCTGAAATTGAAAGCAGTAGTTTCCCTTTAACTAGTTGAGGGGAGAGAGGGGACTCTCAAACAGAATGCCTGAGCATCAATAGAAAAACTAATGCAATCCTTCTGCAGAGTTGGGTTAAATTATGAAGGTTCATGACATTTAATGGACTTCCCAGATGGCTCAGTGGTAAAGAATCCACCTGCTAATGCAAGAGATGCAAGAAATGAGGGTTCAGTCCCTGGGTTGGGAAGATCCCCTGGAGTGGGAAACGGCAACCCACACAGGTATTCTTACCTGGAAAATTCCATGGACAGGGGAGCCTGGCAGGCTAAAGTCCATGGGGTCACAAAGTGTCAGACATGTTTGAGTTACTGAGCACACACACACAGGGACATATAATAGTTAACACTGGCTGAGCATTTCCTTTGCATCAGATTGTTCATTTGACAAGTGTTTTACATACACAGTCTCACTTAATCTGAATAATCTTGAGGTTGGTGCTAAATATTGTCCTTTTATGAACAAGGAAAGGGAGGAAGCTTAGTAGCTTGGCCAAGGAGGCAATTGTACCCAAGAAGCAACCAGTTCCCTCTGCGACTGTGACTCAGTTCCCAGAAGCAATCAGAATACATCTCCGGCAAGAGTCTGTCTGCAAGACCCACATTCTTAGGCTCACATCACTCAAGGGTTCATGTTGGGCTCAGGTCAGTCAAGGACTCACCAGGGAACTTCCAGGTAAGAATCTCTGTTCTGTATCTCATGGATGCTAAAGCACACAGAGGTTCTAAAGGCAACTGGAAATACACAGACCCTGGTCTGCCTCCTCTGGGCACCTCCTAGGACCTTAAACAGACTAGCCACCTGCTTCCACATTCAGATTCCATATCTGTAAATAACTCCAGGGCTTGACACATTTACTTGACAGTCCAGTGAGTGCCCCCAGCTTCCACACGCTCCAAGCATCAGCTCACATGAGTTACCACACTCTTCCTCCCAGGGGCCAGCTTAAAGGTCAAGCAAGACCTGGTTTTCCCTCTGACTCCTGGGACATTGGAGAAGGCCCACCTCCCCTTTCCACCTTTCCCCTGCCCTCTGCCCTCCAGACACAGTCCAGCAGAGAGGGGTCTGCCCCTGGAGTACCCAGACCTCTTCTCCCCATCAGGCCTTGGGCCTGGAGGTCAGCCCAGTTCTGCTACTATCTACCACATGACTTTCAACAGGGAAGCTTTCCTCTCTGAACCTCAGTGTCCTCATCCACTAAATAAAGGATTGGAGGCTCTCTGGTTTAGCATCTACTGTTCCTGCTGTCTGCAAATCCTCCCTCTACTTCTTGACTGGTTAAGTCCTGCATCTTCCTAGACTCAACTCATGTTATTGGGGCAAGGAGGTCTTGCCCCAACTCATCTTTTACCTCATATCCCAAGCCGTATTGCACCCTCCATGATAATATTATTTACCTTATTAAGCACTTATCATTTGCCAGGCGCTTTTCTAAACATGCCACATATATTGATTTGCTTCTTGCAATGCCACCAGGTGGATACTATTAATATCCTTATTTTACAGAGAAGGAAACTGAGAAATAGAGGCAAAATGAATGACTCAAGTTCACTTAGCAAATAAGTGGCAGAGCTGGATTCAAACCACTGCATGGTTCCCATGAGTGAAGAAAAACTGAGAATGTATGAAGGAAGTCAACTTGCCTGTCAGAGTTGTGTTTAGATATATGAGCCCATTCAGGGAGGCCCAAACTAAATTTTCAGCCAGATTACATCTTTTCTCTGGGCAATTTTATTCCTCATTTCAGTTCTGTTCAGTCGCTCAATTGTGTCCAACTCTTTGCCCTGTCCATCACCAGCTCCCGGAGTTCACTCAGCGTCCATCAAATCAGTGATGCCATCCAGCCATCTCATCCTCGGTCGTCCCCTTCCCCTCCTGCCCTCAATCCCTCCCAGCATCAAAGTCTTTTCCAATGAGTCAACTCTTTGCATGAAGTGGCCAAAGTACTGGAGTTTCAGCTTTAGCATCATTCCTTCCAAAGAAATCCCAGGGTTGATCTCCTTCAGAATGGACTGGTTGGATCTCCTTGCGGTCCAAGGGACTGTCAAGAGTCTTCTCCAATACCACAGTTCAAAAGCATCAATTCTTCAGCGCTCAGCCTTCTTCACAGTTCAACTCTCACATCCATACATGACCACAGGAAAAACCATAGCCTTGACTAGATGGACCTTAGTCAGCAAAGTAATGTCTCTGCTTTTGAATATACTATCTAGGTTGGTCATAACTTTTCTTCCAAGGANGGAAAATTGTCTTTCACAAAACCAGTCACTGGTGTCAAAAGAGTTGGGGGGCACTGCTCTAACCAACTAGGTCCTAAAGAACACATAGTTTTCTTCAACCTGAGTACTTCCCAGTATCTTCTGTCCACCATGGAGTTGCTCTGTTTAACCCTGAAACAAATTCCCAGATAACTTTGTGTCTTTGGTTTGGTTGGATGTACTGGATTTCTACTCAGGGATCGATTTACTCCCGTGTACTACTCCTCTTCATCTTGCAGCACAAAGGTATGGACCCCTTCCCTTGGCATGGATTTAATATCCCTCAGAGGAACAGAGTGGTGAATAAAATCAGACCGTGAAATCAAGGAAACCAAGTGGGTTCTGAGACCTCAGGAAATTCACCCAGTCCCTCTGAGCTTCAGTTTCCTCATCTGTTAAGTGGAGCTGAAGCACTCATTGCCCATATCGCAGGGTGTTTTGGTTGCCCAGGGAGAGAAGTGATGTAAAAGGACTCTGGAGATGGGGAGAATTACAACAAATCTCCCAGAGATAAAGGAGGTGGAAGAAGTTCATTTCAACTTCATGGGACTGGTCGATTCTCACTGGGGTCCTAGGAGGTAGGATCCTGGCCCCCTGTGTCTATCCACAGTCCAGGTGTGTGGGTGAGGGACGACTGTGCTTCCGAGCCCCTGCTCTGGGACATGAGCACAGTTTGTGTGCCCACTTGTATATCAATGTATATACCCTTATTGTGTCTTACATTGGCTTCTTTAGAGCAGACTCTGAGATGGGGAATCATGTGCAAATGACTTATTAAGGAGATGCTCCCAGGAGAAACCAGTAAGTAAGTAGGAAAAGCAGGACAAGAAGGAGAAGGAGCCAAACAAAGATGTGATCTCAGGAAAAAATCCTACGAAGAGCATATCTTAGCCTAATCTTGCAGGAGAACTCTGGAGTGTAAGATGTCCCAACTCAAGACTGGAGCTGTGCTTTCACACTGTCCCTTCCAACGATCACACAATTATTGGCAAACTCCCAGATACTTCTGGCTGTCTGGGATGGTGGGTGAGTGCTAGTGTCCCGCAGCCTGAGAGCTGTCCCCTGGAGAAAAGTCATAGGTGCCATTCAAGCACATGAAGTGAGGGGTGGAGATCCAAGGAGGCTGTGTAGAGCCCCAGCATTATCTGCTAGAAGGCTTTCATTGGTATCGGTCTCCCCCAGCCCTGTGAATTTGCTTTCCAGTCACTCCAGCTAACCCTTCTCATTTTCCTGTAAGAACTCTACTTTGTCACTTAAATGGTGGTATTTCAGGGGCTTAAAACCCTTCCCTGACTCCTGACTGCCTGTAGGATAAAGTCCAAGTCCTTTCACATTATTGAAAAGCCCTTTCATGGTTTTTCCTCTGCTGAACACCCCAAGCCTCATAGTTAACATGCCCCCCTCACTCTACCCCCAACAAAAAATTCTGTGGTGTGGGGAACATATGAGGTTCTGAGGAGCCCTCAAACTCCTCGAGCCCAGTAGGGAAGATGGGGAAGACAGAGACATGACAGGAAAGTTTAAACCTTTTAGAAAAAAAGATAAGGTATATGACCCAGTCTTGGTTCCATGAAGACTTCCCAGAGAGATGAATGTAAAGGATAGGGAAGGAATTGGCAGAAAGGGTCGTCGTGGCAGTTTTTGCAACATGAGGGAAAGGTGAGAAGAAGTGCAGGAGCAGACCTGGCAGAGAGTGATCACACATTAACTCTTTGTGGATTGAATGAATGAATGCATAACACAGCCTGGGCTTTGGAATTCAAAGGCCTTGATTCCTGACTCCTCTGCTTACTCACAGAGAAACATCCAGCAAGTCATTTAACTGCTCTGAGCCTCAGTTTTCTCATTTAGAAAACGGAGCTAATGAGACTATCTGAGACGATAGATAAATATACCTTGCTTCAAAACCCTGCTCAAAGGTTAGTTTTCATTTATTCGCCCATTCAAATAATATTTTTGAGTTCCTGTGCTATGCCAGGCCATGCGCTGGAAATTAACTTACAAACAGGATTTAGATGGGGACTCTACTTGTAGACGGAGAGGAGACACATTTAGGAGAGAAGGTGAGGAGAGGAGAAAGTTTCGCTTTTTCCTATAATCAAGATCTGGGAGCTCAGAGACAGTTTGACTCATGTCATCTAATGAGAAGATTTCCCAAAGAAGATAACATTTGTATAACTATCCCTAAAGGATGAGTGGGGTCGTGCCAGATGAAGAATGGGTCTGGGTAGAAGGAGCTTATATGGAGACACAGAGGCATGAAAGAGAAGTGTGTTTAGACCTTCGGAACTGTTCTGGATGGCAATTGTGTAAATGGGATGATATTGAGACATGAGGGAATGGGTAAGTCTCTTGAGGTCAGTGGATGGATAACTAAACTGTAATACCTCCAGACAATGGAATATTATTAAGCACTAACAAGGAATGAACTATCCAAGGCATGAGAAGATATGAAGGAAACGTAAATGCATATTGCTGAGTCTTAAGTATTATAGATGAGACCCATCAACTTAAAGAAGTCTGAACCACCGTGGACATTCCTCAGATCCACACTAAACACAGCACAAAATAATGGCTACATGCGTTCAGTGTGGTCAGGCAGTAATTTAACTTCCTCTTTTTTTCTTTTTTGGTTGCACCACATGTGGCATGTGGAATCTTCCTCTCTAACCAGGGATCAACATATGCCCCCTGCAGTGGAAGTGCAGAGTTTTAACCACTAGACCACCAGGGGAATACCTGAACTGCCTCTTAACATACAAATCAACACTCTGCAGAGGAAGATAACAGTACTCATGATTTCTACATGTAATATCCACAGTGTCCGATGTTCAATAAGAAGTTATTAGGCATACAAACAGAAAAATGCAATCCATATTCAAGGAAAAAGCATCAAGTATATTTGTAAGGTGGCCCAGATATTGGACTCAGCAGAAAGAGAAGCTGTTATGGATAATCTGAATAATGAAAAGAAATACAGTGAACAATAAGTAGTCTTAGCAGATAAATTTTATTGTTGTTTAGTTGCTAAATCATGTCCAACTTTTTTGTGACCCCATGGACTATAGCCTACAAGGCTCCTGTCCATGGGATTTCCCAGGCAAGAACACTGGAGAGGGTTGCCATTTCCTTCTCCAGGGGATCTTCCTGACCCAGGGATCAAACCTGTGTCTCCTGCTTGGCAGTCAGAGTCTTTACCACTGAGTCACCTGGGAAGCCCTTAGCAGATAAGTAGAAACGTGATGGCACCCCACTCCAGTACTCTTGCCTGGAAAATCCCGTGGATGGAGGAGCCTGGTAGGCTGCAGTCCATGGGGTCACTAAGAGTCAGACATGACTGAGCGACCTCACTTTCACTTTTCACTTTCATGCATTGGAGAAGCAAATGGCAACCCACTCCAGTGTTCTTGCTTGGAGAATCCCAGGGATGGTGGAGCCTGGTGGGCTGCCATCTATGGGGTCGCACAGAGTCAGGCGTGATTGNAGTCAGACATGACTGAGCGACCTCACTTTCACTTTTCACTTTCATGCATTGGAGAAGCAAATGGCAACCCACTCCAGTGTTCTTGCTTGGAGAATCCCAGGGATGGTGGAGCCTGGTGGGCTGCCATCTATGGGGTCGCACAGAGTCAGGCGTGATTGAAGCGACTTAGCAGCAGTAGCAGCAGACAAATAGAAATTACAGAAAAAGAACCAAACGCAGGGACTTCCCTGGCAATCCAATGGTTAAGACTCCACACGTCCACTGCAGAGGGCGAGGGTTCAATTCCTGGTCAGGGAACAAAGATCCTGCATGCTTCACTGTGAGGCCAAAAATTAAAATTACCACACACACACAACCACAACAGCGCCACCACCACACTTCAGCAATCTCTCTCTTAGATAGCTATTCACTGTGGAAATATCTGTTCAACATGGTTCTTCTTGAAAATTTTGCTTCTACATCATGATAGTCATTACATACTAGCTCCCAGTGAGCTTTGTTTGATTCTATTGGCAAGGTATAAGATGAAACACCTTTTAAATACTCTTGCATACCCCTCCCTGAAGAGGTCTTAACCAGTTATCTATTGCTGTGTGACAAACCATCCAAAACTCAATGGCTTAGCACAACCCTGGCTCAAGACTTCGTAGGTCAATAGTTTGGGCTATCCTCAAGTGGGTTCTCCTGCTGGTCTTGGCTGGGCTTATTCATCTGGCGGTGCATATCTGTGGGTCAGCCTGAAAGCTTTGTTTCTGGCAGTTTTCTGTCTGTCAACAGAGTGTAAGGGGGTCAACAGAGCCATGTAATTCTCATCAACCAGTAGGCTAGCCTGGGCTTGGTCACATGGTGATAGCCTCAGTGATCCAAGGATGCCAACAGAAAAACCTGCAAGGCCTCCTGAAGCCTAAACTTAGAATTCTTCCACTGTCATTTATTTTATTGGCCAAAGCAAGACATAAAACCAGACTGAAATGCATTAAATCTCCTGCTGAAAGAATTTGAAAGTATTGTGGCCATTGTTGCAATTTGCCCTAAGGCAAGTTATTTAAGAACTTTTTTCCTATTAATCCTGGCATATGCAAAGAAGAAAGAATGGAGAACACTCCAAAGAAAGCTTTTGTTTTTGTTGTTGATTGAATTATTCCTCGTAACCTTGTTAACACATACTAACAGTGTCATGTATTCCCATAGATTATTTATTGTTATATCTTATTATTATTATTTACTGAGCACCTCATATGTGTCATAGGCAGTGGAAAAGGCATATACAATACTTTTTCCCATGCAATTTATAGTGCAATATGGAAAATATCTTAAACAAGTAGCTATAATGATTTGATAACTTAGATGGCGCTAGTGGTAAAGAACCCACTTGCCAATGCAGGAAACATAAGAGATGCCAGTTCAATTCCAGGGTCAGGTAGATCCCCTGGAAAAGGGAATGACTACCCACTCCAGTATTCTTGCCTGGAGAATCCCATGGACATCTCATGGACATAGGAGCCTGGCAGGCTACCGTAGGCAAAGAGTCAGACATGACCAAGGCCACTTAGCATGTAGCATGTGTAGCTTTATTAATCTTTTCCTTTCTGATTTCTGTGTTTAGAGTCTCAATTTTTAAAGTCTTCCATAACTCCAAGACTAAATGAATATTTTCTTGTCCAAATGGATTTGTGGAAGAAGGAAGGTAGATCCCTGACTGGAGGCTTAACTTGGGTCTCCAGTGAACAAACTCAGGCCCAGCCAGAAGGCCAAGCCAAGGAGGGAAACCACAGTTCATCACCAGACCCAGGTTTTGGCCACCCCTAGAAAAGATTGCTGGGGCTTCCCTGGTGGCACAGAGGTTAAAGCGTCTACCTCTAATGCGGGAGACCTGGGTTTGATCCCTGGGTCGGGAAGATCCTCTGGAGAAGGAAATGGCAACCCACTCCAGTATTCTTGCCTGGAGAATCCCATGGACGGAGGAGCCTGGTGGGCTACAGTCCACGGGGTCGCAAAGAGCCAGACAGGACTGAGAGATTTAACTTTCACTTTCACTTTCTTTTCACATTATGTGGCATGCCTAGGTAGACACCATTAGAGAGAGGTTAGAGACCCTACTTCTGTTCAGTTCAGTTCAGTTCAGTTGTTCAGTCGTGTCCGACTCTTTGCGACCCCATGAATCGCAGCACGCCAGGCCTCCCTGTCCATCACCAACTCCTGGAGTTCACTCAGACTCACATCCATTGAGTCAGTGAT
>SJYV01041848.1:30738-131525 GCA_006410875.1 Neotragus pygmaeus
GTCGGGAAGATCCTCTGGAGAAGGAAATGGCAACCCACTCCAGTATTCTTGCCTGGAGAATCCCATGGACGGAGGAGCCTGGTGGGCTACAGTCCACGGGGTCGCAAAGAGCCAGACAGGACTGAGAGATTTAACTTTCACTTTCACTTTCCTTTCACATTATGTGGCATGCCTAGGTAGACACCATTAGAGAGAGGTTAGAGACCCTACTTCTGTTCAGTTCAGTTCAGTTCAGTTGCTCAGTCGTGTCCGACTCTTTGCGACCCCATGAATCGCAGCACGCCAGGCCTCCCTGTCCATCACCAACTCCTGGAGTTCACTCAGACTCACATCCATTGAGTCAGTGATAACATCCAGCCATCTCATCCTCTGTCATCCCCTTCTCCTCCTGCCCCCAATCCCTCCCAGCATCAGAGTCTTTTCCAATGAGTCAACTCTTCGCATGAGGTGACCAAAGTACTGGAATTTCAGCTTTAGCATCATTCCTCCAAAAGAACACCCAGGGCTGATCTCCTTTAGAATGGATTGGTTGGATCTCCTTGCAGTCCAAGGGACTCTCAAGAGTCTTCTCCAACAAACAGTTCAAAAGCATCAATTCTTCGGCACTCAGCTTTCTTCACAGTCCAACTCTCAGACTTGATGTCGACCCAACTCCAGGCTGTATTCTGTCACCAGGTCTCCTATTGAACCCCTCTCACAGGCGTTTTAGTCCACAACCTGATGTATAATTTAACCACTTGGTAGCATTTGACTGGATTTCATTCAAATGTCTATATTCTTACACACTTATGTAGCTATAGGTGATAGAAAGTCAGATAGATAATAGTTAGATATGATACATACAGATAGACAAGAGACAGTTTTATATTTTTCCACTTAACAGCATATTAGAAAAATTGCCCTATGCTGTTAAATAGATCTACCCTGAGGGATATAGGACGAATAAGTAAATATTAAAGAACCATAGAAGAGAAGCTGTTCGCCCAAGCACCTCTCCTTGGAGTGTCTCTCCACCCCAAACTCCCACTGCAACCAGGCCAGTCATCACTGAGAATAGGGCCAAGTACCCATCATCACTCCCTCCCTCCACTTTTCTGGGTGTTGGATTAATATTTCCTTGAATCACAATGATAAGATATGAGAGTGGATTTTAGCATCAGTGGCCAGCTGCAGTGTGGGGAAATGCATCCCTGATGAGTTTAGGAGAAGGAAATATATCCTGTGGCCCAGTTCAGTTCCCTGGGGCTTGGAAGTGAAAAACCTTGTCTGGGCCTTCCAGTGCAACCTTGGGGGAGTTCGGAGCTCCATTAACAAACAGAGTTAGGAACAGTACATCCTTTTAGGGCTGTTGTGAGGACTAAGGCAGTCAACACAAAGGCTTTAAGAGGCCCCAACACATAGTAAAGAGCTCACTCACTGTTGACTCTGTGCTGCGCTTAGTCGCTCAGTCATGTCCGACTCTTTGAGACCCCATGGACTGTAGCCCACCAGGCACCTCTGTCCGTGGGGATTCTCCAGGCATGGAGAATACTAGAGTAGGTAGCCGATCCCTTCTCCAAGGGATCTTCCTGACCCAGGAATTGATACGGAGTCTCCTGCATTGCAGGCGGATTCTTTACCAGCTGAGCTACCAGGGAAGCCCCATTGACTCTACCCACCACTATTAACATTCATTTGTTTTATTATTACTAAGTGGTCTTGAGTGAGTCACTGAGCCCCTTTGGGTCTGGGTTTCATGTTTCAACTTGACACATTTCAGGGCTTCATGATGTTTTTGCTCACACTTTTTCTTCTGCTAGAATCCCTTCTGCCTATGTCTACTGGTAAAACTCCTATTCATCCCCCAAGTCTCCTCTCAGCCATAGGTTGCCCAGGAAACCTTCCTTCACCTCCTCAAGTACACTTAAAAGTTTTCTTCAGGGCTCCTGCACAATGTACCCCACTTTGTCGTGGACTGCTTCCTTCCTTATTTCTACTGTTTATATCTGTGTTACCCCTACACCTTCCCCTCCTTCACCTCTTCTACCTTCTTGCTCAAGTGTTACCTTCTTCAGGAGACCATCTTTCATCATCCACTGAAACTGCTTCACACAAGACACTCCTCATCCTCTTGCCAGCCTTAGTCATCTTCTTATGCATTTCCTTTATTGTCTACCTTCCTAGATGGATGGGCTTCCCCTGTGGCTTGGCTGGTAAAGAATCTGTCTACAATACGGGAGACCTGGGTTCAATCACTGGGTTGGGAAGATCCCCTGGAGAAGGGAAAGGCTACCCACTCCAGTATTCTGGCCTGGAGAATTCCATGGACTGTATAGACCATGGGGTCACAAAGAGTCCTAGATGGTGCTGGTGGTAAAGAACCAGCCTGCCAATGCAGGAGACATAAGACTCGGGTTCGATCCCTAGGTCAGGGAGATCCAAGGCAAGGCAAGGCAACCCACTCCAGTATTCTTGCCTGGAGAATCCTATGGACAGAGGAGCNCTAGATGGCGCTGGTGGTAAAGAACCAGCCTGCCAATGCAGGAGACATAAGACTCGGGTTCGATCCCTAGGTCAGGGAGATCCGAGGCAAGGCAAGGCAACCCACTCCAGTATTCTTGCCTGGAGAATCCTATGGACAGAGGAGCCTGGCAATGTACAGTCCATGGGGTCACAAAGAATCGGACATGACTGAAGTGACTCCGCACACACACCAGGGTATGTTCTTTGAGGGCGTGGATTCAAGTCTGTTCGGGTCACTGCTATAACCTTACCATCTAGAATAGGGCTGGGCCTAGAACAAGGGAGACAATATTTAATGAACAAATAAATGAGTAAGTGGGCCTCTTGATACCATGTCATACTGGGTATCAGCAATATTGGTGAGACTAGTCAGCTACCAGCTGGTGCTATGATGGAGGGACTCAGTACCAGCTGTGCCTCACCATGCTGAAATCTCCCTTCCTTCTTCTTCCCTCAATATTTCCAGCAATATACTTGCAAATGATGGGGATCAGCAGAGTTGAGCTTTGATGCCGAGCTGGTGCCAGAAGCCACACATTTCGCCTTTATTGCTCGATATGGACTCAGAATTGCCTCTTTCTATTCCACCACTTCCCAGGCATCTAAAGCCCAAAAGTCCCTGGTCCCTCCCCCTGTCTTTGGGCTGGTATGATGTGAATGTCCTCGTTTGACAGGCTAGGCCCCTAAGGTCCAGGAGAGATCAATCAGAGAGACCGTTTCTATATACAGGGCATGTGGCCATTGGATCACCTCACAGAGGATTTTCTTTTCTTTTTTTACTTTCTGGTTCTCCTGGGTCTCACTGTTGCATGCGGGCTCTCCTCTAGTTGTGGTGAGGGGCTTAGTTGCAAATCACAGGCTTTTTGTTGCAGTGGCTTCTCGTTGAAGAGCACCGGCTTTAGACACAGGCTTCAGTGACTGTGGCTTGAGGGCTCTAAAGCACAGGCTCAGTAGTTGTGGTGCATGAGATTAGCTGCTACATGGCATGTGGGATCTTCCCAGACCAGGGATCAAACTGGGGTCCCCTGCACTGCAAGGTGGATTCTTAACCACTGGACCACCGGGGAAGTTTGGATTTTCTTTTCTTTACAGATGAAGCTCCTAGGGTTCATCCAGTCCACTGTTTCTCAATCCTTTTTCTGTTGTTTCCTACCTAAGAAGTGCTTTTAAACAGTTTTTTCTCTTAATTTTCTTTGCCCCATGCAACTTTAATACTACAGGTATATGCTGTGTATCTGTTTATGTACTCTGTATATGTTGGTGTTTTTTACACTTAAAACAGAGTAAGCTCTTTTTCAACCCCCCAAAACCATGTTCCCCCCTCTTCAGGTGAAAATCACCACTTTCTTGGGGGCAATATTGCCCCCTTTGAGAATGTATGATCTAATCTAAAATTTTCATTTTACAGTTTAAGAAACTGATATCACAGAGGATGAGGTATTGCCTCAAGGTCACTTAGCTCAGACCCATGGAGTCAAGAGCAGGTCCAGATTCCTGGCTCCTCCACCCCACACTGCCTCAAATATAGCTGTCCCCTCTCACTCTCACCCCTGATTTTCCTTCCCCACCTCAGGGCTCCATCCAAATTCAGGCCCCCAACATTCTTTTTTTTTTTTTAAGGAATTCGAGGAAATATTTTTTATTTTATTTTTGACTGTACTGGGCCCTCACTGTGGTGTGGGGGCCTTCTCTCTAGCTGTGGTGCCGAGGCTTTCTCTCTAGTTGCAATACTCAAGCTCAGCAGTTGTGACATGCAGGCTTAGTTGCCCCATGGCATGTGGGATCCTAGCTCCCTGAGCAGGGATCAAATCTACATCCTCTACATTGAAAGGCAATTCTTAACCACTGGGGAAGAAAAACCAAGGCAGTTTCCAGGCCGTCAACTTTCTACGAGCAAGATTGTCTGAAACTAAGGTGCTTTCTAGACTTAGCTGTGGATCAGTCCATGGGGAGACCCAAAGGGTCATCTGGGGCTTCCTTCACAGAGGGCTGGCATGAGGGGACAAGCGCTGCTCACCTTAGTCTTCACCGACAGATCACACTGCCACTTTCCTGGAGGTTCAGCCCCATCACCTTTTCCAAATGCATGACAAGGATAAAACTACTGCAGCAATGGGAAAAAAAAATTGGAAATAATTAAACAGCAAGGCAGCCACCCATAATGATATTCTGCAGCACACTTTGGGGACAGTTTGCTGCAAAAGCACCCGAGCACTCTGGTTGTTTAATTAACATTGAAACGGCAGTTCCACAAGAACTAAAAACCCTGTTAATTTATGTGTCTCTTAATGATGCTCATTTAAATACTGTCAACTTTCCATTGGTTTAATATTCATGATTTTGAATCATTAAAACACCCTGATATGGGGGCAGAGGAGGGGTGGGCACAACTTACTTGTATACCCAAAAACACAAACTGAAGACAATAATTTCCAAATTTCCAACTTCCCATCCATCCCGCCAAAATCCTAGCCCCTTAGAGAAACCGTAAACCAGCTGGGGTGCTTTGGGGGCTGCAGATAATGCAGCGGATTGAGTGTAGTTTTATCATCTACTGCCCACTCCCCTTCAGAACTGGGGCTTCCCTGGTGATTCAGTGGTAAAGGCTCCACCTGCCAGTACAGGAGACGCAGGTTCAATCCCTGGGTTAGGAAGATCCCCTGGAGAAGGAAATGGCAACCCAATCCAGTATTCTTGCCTGGAAAATTCCATAGACAAAGGAGCCTGGTGGGCTACAGTCCATGGGGTCACAAAAGAGTTGGACACAACTGAGTGTGTGCACAGACACACCCCTTCAGAACCAAGCTGGCCCACTCTCACTGTGGGTAGTCACAGAACTGGGAGTTCAGCAGGAAAATGGAGACTCTTGATAAAGCACCAAGGGGCCAGGTTTCAAACCCTATGAAGTTCAGAAATATTTCAATCATGCCTGAGAGAAAAAAGTTACCCTGAAATGTGTTTCTGGAAAAGAGGGACATTTAGGATGGCTCAGAACAAGATGCCAATGAAGTGAAGAGGCATAGGTTCAGAAGGGGCTGTGGATGCCTTTGCAGGAAATATACAGCTGCAGGACCTTAGACAGGAGAGACACACATGCAATCACAAACAACGAGTCAGCCCACACAGAAAGTGAAGACTCAGCACACACAGATGGTCACAGAAACACGTGCTCAGTAAGAGCACGTGTGAAACTCAGTAAGAGTGTGTGAAAACCACTAAGGGGAATTCAAATCAATCCAGTTCAAGATGAGCAAATTTTGACAGTAGCCCACATAGAACACTGGCCTCTGAAGATTCCGAACCAATCAAGTAGGGAAGATGGACAAATGAATGGGCAAGAGTCATTCACCATGAGATAAGAACCAGGGGACATGAGGTGGGACTGTGTTGGAAGCACAGAAGAAGGGGCACGCGAGGGGGAAGTGGGACTTGCATCAGAACTCCAGGTTGTCAGTGGGCACTTCCTAAATGCTAGTTCCCATCTCCTCCTCAAGATCTCTCTTTGCAGGAGCATGCTGCAACACTGGATCCTGCTTCCCCTGAGCTAAAAACCAAATGTGGGGGTAAGTCACATCTATCTGTATCTCTATTTATATATCTTTTCCTTGAGGCAGACAGATGATGATTAAGCGTCTTGGGAGCAGGGAAGAGAGCGCTGACTTCAACACCACCCAGAGCTGGGTTCCATTTACTATCCTTATGACCCCGGGCAAAGCCAGTTAATAAATAAATATGAGTCTGAGTTCCTCATCTGCAAAACTGAGACAATAGCATTAATATTATTTTTTTATTACTGAGGTACAGTCGATGTACAATATCATATAAGTTTCAGGTGCACAACATAATGACTCAGTTTTTAAAGGTTACGTTCCACTTATAGTTATAAAATATTGTCTACACTCCCTTTGTGGTACAATATATCCCTGTGGCTTATCTATTTTATACATGGTAGCTTGCACCTCTTAATCCCCACTCCACTTCTTTCTCCCCACTAGTTTGTTCTCTAAATCTGTGAGTTCTGTTTCTTTTTTGTTATATTCACCAGTTGGTTTTATTTTTTAGAGCCCACATGTAAGTGGTTTTATAAGTAATCTGTCCTTCTGTATCTGACTTATTGCATTAAACATGATACCCTCCAAGTCCATCCACATTCTTTAAAATGGCAAAGTTTCATTCTTTTTTAAGGCTGAGGAGTATTCCACTGCGTGTGCATATCACATCTTTTTTATTCATTCTTCTGCTGATGGACACTTTGTTTGCTTCCATACTTTGAAAATTGTAAATAATGCTTCTATGAACAATGGATCACCAATATCTCTTTTATTGAAAATAATCTGTTAATGCATGTGTCTTTCCACTAGAATGTGAGCTACCTTGGGGAATGAACAGTTTGACTTATCTCTGCATTTTCAGGAACTAGATAGATGCTGAACTGAACCGCACTGTTCACCTCAAAGAGAAACTGTAATATAAATGAAGTGAAATATATAAAGAGCACTTAGTACGTGCTCAAAATAAATTAGCTGTGACCAAGGAAGGGATCAGGATCCAACAGAGAGTCTGAATCTAAAGTAAACCTTGAAGGGTGGCATAAGGTAGACCAAAAAGTAAAGCATCTTACATTGAAAGGACAGAGTGCACAAAGAACCAGGCCAGGAAATCCCAGTCCCACCTGTCCCTTCTTCAGGCCGCATTCCTACCCCCACCTTGATAGACCCCTCTAAACGTACCATGCTCTCTCGCAATCCCCTTCCTGTCTTCAGTTCCACCTGTTCTTCCTTAATCACCAGTTAACTCCTACCCAAGCTTCAAGAACTGGTCCTGGAGTCACCTCTTCTAGGAAGACTCCCTTGATTCCCAGCCTCCCACAGGGCCCTCTCTGTTTTTTCACAAGTCCTCTGTCCCTGCCTCATCACACCGTGTAGTCATCACTGTTTATATGCCTGTCTTCTTACTTGGAGATCAAGGCTCACTTCTGAATCACCATTGCACAGCCCAGTGCCCAGCACAGAGCCTGGCATAGAAAAGTTTTTGCCTAACAGATGGAAAGCAGTCTGAGTAAGAATGGTGATTGGAGAATGCAGCCCTCACATCCACTGGACACAGACATGTGTCAGAAGTGGACACCTGGTATAAACCACCATGGCCTGGGCCAAACCAGCTTCTTCCTCTCCCTCCCCTAACCACTATTCAGTCGTGCTCTTTGCTGGGCATGCAGTGATGGTTGATAAGTAGCCCTGACCTCCAAGTGAGAAGATGGGCATATAAACAGTGATGACCACATGGTGTGATGAGGCTGGGACGGAGGGCTTGTAAGAGCCCAGAGAGGGCACTAGAGCGAGGTTAGGAGTCAGGGGGTCCTATTGTCTAATAGGATCCTTTTACCACCCTCCATCCTCCGAGCCGCTTCTATCCCCATTCCCACTGCCCCAGCTCAGGGCTTGCCAGCTCTCCCTGCCTCGGGCTACCACTCCCAGCGCCCCTGTAATCCATTCTCTGTGCAGAGACAAAGAGACTGAGCTAAAAACGAAACTCTTTCTCAGAGGGAAATCTAACTTCTCAGGGATGTGAGTGCTGCGAACCCCTCTCCTTCTCCAGCCTCATTTCTTAAGCCTGCTGGCTTTAGCCATCACCTCTCTCTCCTTCAGGCCTTTCACCTGCTGTTTCCTCTGTCTGGAAAATGCTTTCTCCTCTTCACCTCCTCTTCTCTCAGATAACGTCTCTTCACCTTTCAGTCTCAGCTTCAATGTCACCCACTCCAGGAAGCTTTTCTGGTACCTCTCAGGCTGGGCCAGGCCCCCTCCTATCTTCCCTGGGTCCCCCTTCTTTGATTCTGGGTATTTGTCAGATGAGAGAGAAGAAGCTTAGTTAGTCAGAGGTAACATTGTGGAACAGGAGGGAGTCCTCTATGGGGCTGCTCTTTCCTGGCTTATCTCACCCTAAGGAGCAGCTGTACATAGACCCCCAAGCATGTCTGTGTGGTCTTTGCCAGGGGAGGGGGGGTGCCAGAGCAAAAGCACCTTCCTCCTGACCTTCTGCCTCTGCACGTTCTTGTGACTCACTGATGGAAAACATCCACCCCTTCTGGGCCTCTTCCTTATTTCATCACTTTAATAAATTAAGAACAGATTGAAAGGCAGGAAACATTGTCTCCTGGGCCCCAGCACCCACATTCCAACTCAATTACAAGATTTGTTTTTCGGGTCTGGCCAGAGGCAGCTGGGATGTGGCAAAAAGAGTGAGAGAAAGAGTTTAAACCAAGAGGCCAGAGAGAAAGCAATTCAAATTCCAGCTCAGCTGCTCACCAGGGGCCTCAGGCAAATTCTTTCACCTCTCTGAGTCTCCTAATCCACACCTGAAAAACGGGTGATAACAATGATGCACTCTTCACACGGTGGTGGGAGCATGTCGAATGAGTTAGAGAGTGTAAAAAGGCTTTGTAAGAGAAAGAGATCATTGCTGATTCTCTTGGTTACAGTTAACATGGCGTCAGGCCTGCTTTCCCTTCTAATAACTTAGCCCTGGGATTTTGAACCAAGACTCCCAAATTCCTTGAGGTAAGGTCCTCTCCCACTCCTTGCTGCAGCTAATACCAGGAAGAGGGACTCCCTGAATCTTCAGTCAAACATTCAACTGCTGTTCCTGTTGTTTTCTTTTGATAGCCAGAGTGCTGTATTGAAAAAAAAAAGCTGAGGTCTGGGTAGGACCTGGGAGATACAGCCTTGTTCCCAAGGCTGATTTCTTGCCAACTGCATCACTTTTGGGGCTCACAGTTTAAGTTTCTCTATGTATAAAGTGAGGGCAGAGGGGGAATAAGTTAATAATCCATTATGATTTCACAGGGTGGAGAATAAGATCAATTAGACCTTTTACAAGCTGTACACAAATGTAAATTGCTGTTAAAGGGATATTACTAATTCAATTATTATAATAATGACCAAGTAATGATTAAGAAGAATATTCCAGCTAGATGACAATGTCTTCTCTTCTTCAGGGAAGAGAATTGCATAGCTTTTTAAAATCACCCCTTCTGAGTGCTTTGCAATCTATGATACTGGAAGTTCTCCCTTCTCTAACCCAATTATTCCATGCTTCAAGTTAAGCCACTCTCATTTTATGCTGCCCCTTGGAAAGGAGAATAAGGTCACCATATCCCCTATGAAAACTTTCACCCAGTTTAAGACCATTCATAAGACACACTTCTTCCTTCCAACCTGCCTGAGGAGAGCACACTGGAGGAAAGTGATAAATTCTGTTTTGGAAAGGTAGGTCAGAAGTGCACATAGATCTTTCAGCTGAGATGCACAATAGGCTAGCTGGAAATAAAATCTGGAGGTTCAACAGAAAGCTCTGTGCTGAAAATAGTGGTTCAGGAGGCCTCGGAATAAAAGTGGCAGCCGAATAGCTTCAATCTCATTAAATGATTCTCCATTTCCTGGCCAAGTAATCCACTCTCATGCCTCCCTACCTTTGTTCCTTCTGTTTTCTCTGCCTAGAATGTCTTCTCCCTCTTATCCACCCATGAGATCCTATGCATCACCTCCAGAGAGGCCCTTTAATTGCCAGAGATCTCATTCACCTTTCAACAAAATGCTGTAAACTAGTTGTGCATTCCAAGCACTGCATAAGGTATTTTGTTAGACCTAACATATTCAGTCTTCACAACACCACTGTTAAGTATTATAATCCTTAATTTACAGATGAAAAACTAACATGTCCAAAGCCATGCAGTTTTGGGGTTCAAAGCAGGGTCCTCAGGTGATAATCCCAGAGATTTTATTACAAGATTCTGTCAACTATTCCAACAGCAAGAGATGTAAGGCAGGAGTGAACTAGCTTCCAATTCTCAGACTCAGATTCAGATAAAAGCCTGACCTCAATTTAGGACAGTTAGTCAAGCTTAGGGCTGAGTTGGCCAAGCAAATCAGCTGGTCATCAAACAGACGCTCCTCTGCTTCATGTCATCTCTTCAGAGGTTGGCCTCCCTTGGAGCTCTCCATGGTACTGATAGGACTTCCATCTGCGAGTCCTGAAAGCCTCACATATTCTCCCCTTAGGGATTATGTAGGTTTGTTAGGGATCCACGTCAGCCACTTCCCAAATATGTTCCTCAACTCGAACCTCTAACTTTGCTCTTCCCTATACCAGATACTCCTCTCTCACGCACCTTGTCTTGGCTCCCATCAGTTTCTTGATGTGAAGAAATCATAGTAGCTTTCTCAGAGAGGGTTCTCAGGTACATAGTATGTATCAAGCACTATGGTGATGACTTTTACAGGCAATACCACTTATAACCTACTAACATGCTACATGGCTTACTTATGTATTGTGTTTATTATTTATGGTTTCTTCTCCACCACTAGAATAGAAAGCCCAGAGAGGCAAGGCAAGGTTTATTGTCAATCCACTACTTTATCTCCAGAAACCAGAAAGAGATGCCTAGCATGCAGTAGTTCATCAGCAAATAATTGTTGAATGGTTAAGTGAATTATTATAGAAAACAATTATAGAAAAACAATACTATAACATAAAGAGAGAATTATGACTGCATTTAACATCTCAGAGCTTGGGCAAAATGACTTCTCATGGATGTTTCCTGTCCTTTTCAGATACAAATTCACAGTGGGCTCTGAGGGAACTGAAATATCAGAGGCAGCCCAAAAAAAACAAGCAAGGCATATCCTACAATTGCTCCAACTTAGTGCCTTGAGACAGTTTCTAGACCTCAGAACAAAGAGGGAGGACCCAAGAAGAACCTGGTGGACTCTCTGATTTGAAGAGTCAGAGCTGAAGTCAGGGAGAGCAAGGCAATGAGAGTTCATGAGACAGAATACTGGGGAGGAAAAGCACCACACAGAAATCCAGAGATTTCTCCGTGAATATTGAGCACATGCATGGAAAACTATATAAGACCTAGGAAAAACCCGTCAGGGCCCAGCACTCACTTAGGTCAGAAATAGTGCCTGGTGGTACAGTGGTTAAGACTTCACCTTCCAGTGAGCAGGGTGTGGGGCTGATCCTTGGTCAGGGAACTAAGATCTTACATTCCTCAAGGTCAAAAAACCAAAACATAAAACAGAAACAATATTGTAACAAATTCCATTAAAAAAAATTTTTTTTTAAGAAAGAAATAGTGCCTGTTTCCACCAGTCAATTTGAAAAACAGCTCACGATTCATAGGGCATTGAGTAAAGCATTCAAAAGGGTCTTACCTTAATAATGGTGAATAGTTAGCTCTAGACTAGAAGCTGCTCTGATCCTTTTTAAAAAAAATCTTACAATCTAGACCCAAATGGATCAAACCATTCCCAAGTAACTTAACCATTTTCCAGAACAAATCTCAAGAATATTTAAAGAAAGGCAAAAAATATTCAAATAAAAATTATCAGAGATGCAAAGAGGCAGGAAAATATGAGCCATGCTTTGGAGAAACAAATCAGAACTGACACATATATTAAAATTAGGAAATAAGGATATTAAATAGGCAATAAGATTAAATTTCCTTTGTTCAAAAAGATAACTAGAATCATAGAAGATATGAAAAAGAGACCCAAGTTAAACTTGTAGAGTTTAAAACTACAGTGCCTGGAATGAAAAATCCACTGGATTGGATTTAAAGCAGACTAGATCTTGTCAAGGAAAAAAAAATCAGTGAACTTGAAGAAATATAACAAAAACTATTTAAAATGAAAAAACAGAAAAAAACAAAATTTTAAAATTAGAAGATCATCAGTGACCTGTGGGACAACTTCAAGCAACCTGATATACATATGATTAGAGTCTATGAAGGAAGTGCATAAAATTATCTGAAGAAATAATGGCTGAAAGATTTGCCAAATCTGATAAAAAACTATAAACTCATAGATCTAAGAAACTCACCTTACCCCAAACACACAAAAAAAGATGACAAAAACTACATGAAGACACTTCATAATCATATTTCTCAAAACTAGTAATTAAAAAGTCATAAAAACTATCACAGAAAAAAAGAAATGTTTTTATTTCTTTTTTTTTCCCAGAGGAACAAAGATAAATTGGAAATTGATTTTTTTTCTTAGAAAAAATGTAAGTCAAAAGACAGTGAAGCAGCATCTTTAAAATATGGAAAGAAAGCTGTCAACTTAGACTTCTATACCTAGTGAAAATACCTTGCAAAGGGGAAAGCAATATAAATCTTTTACAGACCTACAAAAGCTGAAATAATCCATCANATTGGAAATTGATTTTTTTTCTTAGAAAAAATGTAAGTCAAAAGACAGTGAAGCAGCATCTTTAAAATATGGAAAGAAAGCTGTCAACTTAGACTTCTATACCTAGTGAAAATACCTTGCAAAGGGGAAAGCAATATAAATCTTTTACAGACCTACAAAAGCTGAAATAATCCATCACTAGCAGAACAGTGATGAGTCATAAGAAATGTTAGCTGCTGCTGCTAAGTTCCTTCAGTTGTGTCCAACTCTGTGTGACTCCATAGATAGCAGCCCACTAGGCTCCCCCACCCCAGGAATCCTCCAGGCAAGAACACTGGAGTGGGTTGCCATTTCCTTCTCCAGTGCATCAAAGNAGGCCATTTAATTATCTTTTTAAAAGATTTTTTAATCAAAAAATTATTTTTGTATTCTGATGATCATTAGTCCTAAGTCAAATTCAAATTCTTATCATTAGTTTTATTTTATCTGAAGAAATTTAAACATTTTTGGTTATAATATGGCATGATAACCTGATAACATCTAATACCATTTCAGAGATTTTTTTAGCATTATTTCATGCTCAGTTTTGAAAGATATTTTTGCTGAATATAGGATTCTAGATTGAATTTTTTGGTATTTCTTTTTTATTATGGTAAAATGGGCATAATATAAAAGTTATCACCTTAATTTATATTTTTAAAGTGTATGGTTCAGTGGCATTAAATACTTAAATTTTTAAGGATGTCGGTCCATTGTATTCTGTCCTACTCTCTTTGATGAGAAGTCTGCTGCTGCTAAGTCACCTCAGTCATGTCCGACTCTCTGTGACCCCAGAGATGGTAGCCCACCAGGCTCCCCCGTCCCTGGGATTCTCCAGGCAAGAAGACTGGAGTGGGTTGCTGTTTCCTTCTCCAGATGAGAAGTCTACCATTATTCAAATATTGGTTTATACAAAAATTGTATAATTATTTATCCCCCTCTGGCTTGTTTTAGTATTTTCTCTTTATTTCTGGTTCTCAGAAATCTGATTATTACATACCATAGCATGATTTCTTTGTTTATTCTGCTTGAGATTTGTTGGGTTTCTTAATCTGTAGACTCACACTTTTCATAAAATTTGGAAAAACAATGGCCATTATTTCTTCAAATATATTATCTGCTTTCTCTTTCCTGTTCTTTTGGGACTCCATTTGTAAATTTAATATATGTTAGACCATTGATATTGTCCCATAGGTCACTGAATCTCTGCTCACTTTTTCTCATTCTTTTTTTTTTCTCTGCACTTCATTTTTGAAGGAGATCAGCCCTGGGATTTCTTTGGAAGGAATGATGCTAAAGCTGAAACTCCAGTACTTTGGCCACCTCATGCGAAGAGTTGACTCATTGGAAAAGACTCTGATGCTGGGAGGGGTTGGGGGCAGGAGGNTTTTCTCTGTCTTGCTCTTAGAAATACAATTTGGCATGAATTAATGATGAGCCTGCCTGACCAATTACCAGGGCTAAGTGCTCTCCCGCTGGGAGCGACCCCCACAAAGCACTAAGTGATGTGGGCCTAGCCAAAGAGCCCCCGCCCAGCAAGGCCTAGTGCTCTCCTGGGTCCAGGCTTAGAGGAAGCAGCTTTCCAATTATTTTTTGCCAGACAGACTGGCTTCTCTGCACAGCAAATTGGGTTAGAGCACTCTCCTCCAGTTGGCCTCTTTGTCTGGTCCCACCCACCCCAGCAAAGAGGGAGCTAATCAACTGTAAGGCCAAGCCTGCAAGCTTCAGGCCTCCACAGAGGGAGGTCAGCCCAGATCTCAGGGTCCTTCCACTAAGGTGGCATTCCAAAAGCTGGGAAATGCACCTGCCCTAGTCAGACAACGGTCTCGGAGCCCTGGGATCCAGACTCCTGAGCTAATCAGAGAAAAACATGCTCAAAGGAAAGAACCCAAGGTCTTACGCTTTCACTCCACCCATAACCACCCTGTTAATAAAGCCGAGAGTTCAGCTTGCCCTGTGTGCCTTCAGCCTGGGCTTCTCTATTTCTTTCTCTTCTAGAACTTCAGAAGATGCAATGCAGGAGACCCAGGTTCAGTCCCTGGGTCAGAAAGATCCGCTGGAGAAGATAACAGCTACTCACTCCAGTATTCTTGCCTGGAGAATCCCATGGACAGAGGAGCCTGGTGGGCTACAGTCCATGGGGTCGCAAAGAGTCAGACACAACTGAGCAACTAACACAAGTACTATTAGCGCTTCAGAGACGCCATTTGAATATATAGAAACATGGGCAGAAGGGAGCCTGGGGTCTCATCATGATATACTTTAAATCCTGAATCCCCCTTTTCTGGACCAGCCCAGGTTCTAGCACAGAGGTGGCACTTCCCGTCCACAGAGCTCAATCAAGCAGGGCCTGACCTGCTCTGCCACGCCCTCTAGTGGGCATTGTCACATCGCAGCATTGAACTCGCCCTCAAAGTACTGACACAGCACGTCACAGTTTACTGTAATTTCAGGGACACTGTTGCACCTGATCCTCACAATAACTCTGTTAGGCCGGCTAAGCAGGGGTTGTGGTTCCAATTTTAGAGCTCAGGAAACAAGTGTGGACAGGTGAGGAGATTGCTCAGAGTCAACGTGAAGCAGGCTTGGTAATGAAGCCCAGGTCTCTCGCCAATCCATAGATGCATTTTCTCAGCTTCCCTTAAATGACGGTGTGTTTTATTTATCCTGTGAGCCTGAGAGTCAGGTGTATCTTCTTATATGCTGTAACCCTCACCTTTACACCTCATGCACACTAAGGTCTGACTCTGAGCAACAGGAAAAGTTCCAGCACAAGGTACCCACACAGTCAGCCAGCCAGCCAGCACAGACCTGAGCACTTGTCATGATCCAGGTACTTGGACTCCAACATGAATTGGACCAAGTCCCTGCCATCAGGGAGCCCACAGGCATTTTGAGAAAATTAATAGACAATGACACCTTGTGAACAGCATGACATTGGAGGTGCCCCGGGAGTTAGGAGGTACACAGGGAAGGCCTCTGGCTCAGAGGAAAAGAGAAACCTGAACCAAGCAGGAGAGTGAGGATGAGTTCACTGGGCAAAGACAGGGGAATGGGCAGGTGGAGACGACTCCAGGGAGAAGAAACCATAGAGAAAAGAGAAATCACAAGGCGTCTTCCGGAAACTTCTCAGTCTGGCTGTAGCCTGAAGCGTGAGGATGCAGAGAGGCATGGTGAGGGAGACACATGGCAGGGCCAGACCAAGAAACTCTCTGTATGTCCAGCTGTCCAGCTCAAGGCTTTCTCAGAGTGAGCTCCCTGTGAGGTGGTAGCTGCAATCCCACAGCTAGGTGGGTTTATGGCCAAATGCGCTTATACCCATCATGGAGCTAAGCAGAGACTGGGCCTCTGGAGAGTGAGCAGCTGGTGATGCTGAAAAGTGTCTGCCAGAAGAATTCAGCTGTGAACACTTCCCATTCCCAAGAGGTCAAGAGGCCCTGTTGTTCCTCTCTGGTGGAGGCCCTGAGATCACACTGTCATCCATAATTCATTCAACAAACAGTCTGCCTTGTGCCTGTGCTAGCTCTGAGCTAAAACTCCAGGGACATAGAAATAAAAAGACATGGTCCCTGTTTTTGAGGGATGCATGGTCTTTGGAAAGAAAGGAAGCCAGAGGAGAATAGACTGGGGAATTATTGCACTGCAGTGGGTGGTGGGTACAGAAAGGAAACAGCAAATCTTGTACTGGCACCAAAGAGGAGAGGAAGCTTGAGCTAGGTTTTAGAGGATGGGCAAGAGTTTGCCATGCAGGAAAGGGTATTCTAGGATACAGGAAGAGTCTGAAAACCATGAAGACATAAAGGGGCATGCAGAAGCAGGGAGCAGCAGGAAGCAGCTGTGTGTTGAGGCACATGCATGATGGAGGTTCAGGACACAGGAAACCAGTTTTGCTGGGTTAAAGAGCTGGGATGCTCTCCTAGGTTGGGTTTTGGTTTTTAAAGATGACTCCAGCAGAGAGTGGCTGAAACTGAGGGTTGACACAGAAGGCTTAGATCCAAAGGTACTAAAGAGGAAGAACTGGGAGGGCCAGAGGACTGACCAATGATGGGAGGAGACATTCATTCAAATCTTGCTTTTTTAAATCACCAAGTTCTGCTAAGTGAACTTCTTCTGCAAGGTAGATATGAGGATTCAATGAGCTAAGGTAAGTGAGAGCTCCCAGTACAGACATCCTCACTCTTATACCCAGTAAACATAAAGTCAGGACTTGATAAAGATCTACTGTGCTGACTCCATACCTGACTCAATGAATGAGTAATGAAACAAGTGGATGAGGGAACTGATAACCTGTGGACCCCTAGCCAGCAGCATGAGGACAATACAAGTTTCTATGGCCTCCCAGAAGTTCTGGGGAAATGCTACCCAGAAGCCTAGCCTAGCGGTTTATGTTTCTTAGAGAAGACCTGGGTGAGAGTAAATCTCAGGATTGTCTTGGAGCTTGGGATCCAACTGATCCTCCTTGGAAGATCTAGCCTTCATTCTTCTGTCTGGGGTCAGGCAATGGACCCCATATCTATACTTGACTCTGAGGACCCATCTCTAGAATTGAGGTTTGAGGGTGTCCAGCTGTCCCATCTTCCTCGCACAAACCTCAGTAAGTCAGAAGACAACTAGTGAGAAATGGAAGAAACCCCAAAGGAGTCATTAACATCTCTTAGTCCTACAGTGCACAGGCACTGTGCTAGGTAGGTATGCATACTGAGTCACTTCAGCTGTGTCTGACTCTTTGCGATCCCAGGGACTGTAGTCCGCCAGGCTCCTCTGTACATGGGATTCTCCAGGCAAGAATACTGGAGTGGGTTGCCATGCCCTCCTCCAGGGAATCTTCCTGACCCAGGGATTGTACCCACATCTCTTGTCTCCTGCATTGGCAGACAGGTTCTTTACCATTGAGCCACCTGGAAAGCCTGTTCTAAGTGTATGTATTATCTCATTAAATATAGCAATCCTTAAAAGAAAGGGATTTCCTCCACATTTTATTGNTACCCACATCTCTTGTCTCCTGCATTGGCAGACAGGTTCTTTACCATTGAGCCACCTGGAAAGCCTGTTCTAAGTGTATGTATTATCTCATTAAATATAGCAATCCTTAAAAGAAAGGGATTTCCTCCACATTTTATTGATTAAAACACTGAAGCATAGAGCAATGTAATCTTTCTTAAGTAATGTAATGACATTCTGGATTAATTATCTATATTTAAGCAACTTATCTAAAGTTGAAAAAGTAGAGGAAAAGTGCTTCAGTGTGATCATCCTAACATAGCAGCTACTATTTTGCCTAGCTCCTGTATGCTTGGCATATACTTAGGATTTTATTATTCATAAAATTTTATCTCACTTTTTTCTTTATTTAACATTATATCATAAGCATTTTTCCAAGTAACTATGTTGCCTTCAAACTATTGTTTTTCATGGCTGCAGACTGTCAAATCAGGTGTAAATACCTGACTTTAATTAACCATTTCCCATGGCTGTGTGCTAAAATTGCTACCAATGATTTTATACTATAAATAATCACTCTTCTTTCTTTTATTTAAAATGGTCTCCTTTTAGCAGAATTATTTCCTTCGGGCAGACTCCCAGACACAGAAATAAGAGGTCAAAGGGTATGAATATTTTAAGGCTTTTGATAACTGCCACGAATGCCTTTCTCGTGGGAACTTTTGACTTCATTCCCCATGTCTAGACACCTTCTTTACCTGTCCCTCTTTCCCTAGTCCCTTTTTCCCAGGCACAATGCTTCCTTGACCTCAGTCTCCTTATTTGTGAGATGGAACTGATGACTTTGCTCTGCCAACCCCTTGAGCTGGAGATACAAGTGATTCAGAGACCAGCATAGGGAAGAGAATGTTATTCTATTCAGTGTCCTTTTTATACAACATGGCACCAAACTACATGGGTTTGAAGCCCACATCTGTCACTCGGGAGCTGTGTGTCTTTGGGCAAGTTACCAACCTCTCTGTACCTCAGTTTCCTCATCTGCAAAACAAGAGTGAAGAAAACAATAGAGTTGCAGATAAAGTTTTAAGGAGTTATTTTATACAGAAAGCACCCAGCAAGACCATGGTTGCTGTAAAAGCGATGTCTGATGAAGGAGGCAGCACTAGCCCAGAGAGCCCCGGCATTCCCTCCTACGGGGCTGCCCCGGGTAGGGCGGGGGGGGGAATTGCCAGGTGCCCAACAGACGGACGTTTTGTGGAAACAGCTGATCTAGCTCTAACGGCGGTGACCATTACTCCCTCCCTGCAGCCTGCCCACCACCACTCCGCCCTCGGGCTGCTGTGGCCCGATCTTATCCCTTTTTCATCAGGCTGCCTAACTGACCGGAAAATGCAAACACATCCCTAAATGCTTGAAACCGCTGCCTGCCCCCCTCCAACAACCCCCAGCCTTCTCCCCCCTTCCAGGAAGCCGGGCCCCAGCGCCAGCCTGACGAGCAGCACTTAATTCTTTATTGAAAACCATTAACTTGGAGTTCAGTTCTCTGAGCCTCAGTTTCAAATTACCCACAGGAAACGCCAGGCTGAGAGAGTGGCTTTCAAGGGCAGAGTCATCGCGAAGAGACTGGCTCCGGGACTGGGGCTGTGGGGACTTATTTATTTTGAGAGGCAGTAACAGCAACAGCAGCAATCATTTCAACTCCTGGATGCAAAAGAGCAGGCGAAGCACCCTCCTCTTCCTGCTCTTCCTCCCTCTCTTTAACAATAACCCAAAGCAGCAAGGCTGGCAGGAAGTATTATCACCCAGGATGGATGGGAAACTGATGGCCTGAGGGTCACCCAAGCAAGCAGGCAGGCAGGCTCCGGATCTCCCTGCCAGTGAGCCCCGTGACCCTCCTGTCACAGCACTTCATGGACCACCCAGAGTGGGGCCTGCCCGGTGAGAAGCACCGCAGGGGAGACAGGTGAGGGGAATGGGACTCTGGCCCTTGACCAGTTATGACTGGGCGGGGAGACAAAGAAAAAGACAAGGGTCTCAGAGACTCTGCTTCTAGCGGGGGCCTGCCACTAACTGCCTGACCCACGGTGGGGTTAAGTATTATTCACGGGACATGAAGAGAGAGGCACTGCTAGAAGAATAAGGACAGGAGTGGGGGAACTGGAAAAAATGTGTCCTCGGACCTCTCTATCAGGATCTCTAGCCAACTGGAAAGAAACCGCATTCATTCATTCGTTTTTGAATCGGCGAAGGTTACACTGAGCAAAGTACAAAGAATTCTCACTGACTCCTCCAAACAGCATTTTGAGGTGGTACTACTAGTCTCCCCACCAACCAACAAGGAAAGTGAGGCTCCAGGAGTTTGGGTGATTCTCTCACAATTACACACAAGTAGCAGAATCTGAACCCAGGTCACCTTGACTTCATGATTCCCAGGACTTCTTTGTCACCATCACAGTTACGATTTTATGAACATCTGTACTGTGACCCAACAAGAGCATGGAGACCACAAAGGCCCTCGTGGATCTCCAGGGAAGGTATCGAGAGTTGAGAGGTGGGAGAGACTTGGCCAAATGAAAAAGACAGGGGAGAAAGTTCCACAAAGGGGCAATGACACAGCCCAGGGTCAGGGATGTCAAAGCACACGGCGTGTTAGGGCGAGTCAGGAATTGCTGAACCCTCTGAACTAAGCGCAGATGGTACAGAGGGGCTCTGCCCTCTGGGGGTATGCAGCCCCCAGGAGAGAGATGAAAATACATCAGATGACTTAGTATTTGAGGCAAATTGGGTAAGAATTTTTCTCTAAGAAAAAAGAGCTTTCTACTTGTGTATCTTGCCTCCTCCGCCCAGGAGCCTGAGAAGCAGCTGAACAAGGAGGCTGGGGGAGGGAAAGACCTTTGGCCTCAAATCAGGGGCCTCCTTCCCCGAGGCTGACCTACCATCTCTGTGAAACTGGATTTTCTTTTTTCTACAAAGCCCCCTTCCCAGCACTTCACCTGACAGCAGCTTGAAAAGAATCAAGAAAATGGGTTCTCATTTTCTTCATTATACAGAATGTAAATACTGAGGTTCAGAGACATTAATAACTTGCTTATAGGCATTCCCAGAAAATACTTGATGTGAAATTTGATCTCAGATATAATGGATTCCTCTGCCTTTCTGTCACTTCCACCCACAGATCCTATTCAGCTCTCTGGAAAGCCCAATGCAATAAGCCTGCTACTCTGTCCACAACGCCCCTTCGGAAGGATGAAGACAACAGCTGTTGTTCTCACATCTCCTCTTTCCAGCCAAACACTCCCAGCTTTTGCACCCAATATGATTACCAAATTGCTACAGGATTTAGCCGTCCTTGAGAAAGAAATAAGAAAGAACAAACAATAGAAGTAGTTTGCTGGTGCCCGGGCTGGTCTCTTGCCTCTGGATCGGCAGCCAGCACCGCAGTGAACTACCCGTGGAAAACAACAGTCGCAGCCTGTTTGCCTTCCCCAGTCCCTCAACTCCCACAGCCAAGCTGGACACCAGCTTGGACACTCCAAGGATCTGTCTCCACCTAAACCTTGTCTCGTCCCTGCCCCTGACTGGCCCTATTTGAGCTGGGTCCATTTTCTTGGCCACGTTGCTGACTGTGGTGCATACTCATGCCAGAAAATGCCGACCTCTGCTCCAAGCCGCCTTGTCGGCAGTTTCCCAGACATAGCTGGACTGTTTATTTATTTATTTTTGTGTTAGCAGAGAGGAGAAAATCACATCGGCCTAAAATGAATACTAATGAAATGCCTTCGTTAGCTTCCTTTGTGATCAGAATGAAAAATCGGATTTCCACAGAATTCCAAGCTGTATATTTCTTTCCCCCAACCTTTTTTTTTTTTCTTTTTTGCCCTTTCCTCTGATAGGAAGATTAGGGACAGCCAAGAAGGAGAGTTAAAGTCATTCCATAAAAGATATCTGCATTTTTAAGGGTATCTTTGTTGCAGAGGGACGTGGAGGTGCAATTTCTCCAAACCCACTTTTCTCAGCCTGTAAAGCAAATGTACCTATTTGTCCTCTGCTGCAACAATGCCAGCTGCATTCAATCAACTGAGAAGCTGCAAGCCATAAACCTTCTTCCCCCAGCTACAGGGGTGGGGGTGGGGGGAGGGAGCAAGCAAGAGAGGAGGCATGCCATAAAAATTCATCAGAATAATGTAGGGATGAGACGCGCTCAGATCGCCGGCAAGCAATCAACCAATCACTCATCTCGTGGCATTTACAGCACGTCTCATTCCCCTGTTCCTTAAGGACAATTGATTTTTCCTGATTCCATTAGCATAACGGCGTGGAAAATGTCTGCAGTGCAATATTTCTGGAAAGTTCCAACAAGTAGGCTGGGCACTGGAGTGTGACCGTCTCCATAAAGCTTCCTCAGGCTCTGCGGCAGACATGGCCACAGCTGCTGCACAAGGCCCAGAGAGAATGATGCAGCCTCCGAAACTCGGGGGTCCAAGGACACCTAAGGGGTGTCTAACTAGGTAATCGTCATTGATGTGAACCCCCTCACCTTCTCATCCCTGAACAAAGAGGCTTTTTTTTTTTTTCATGCAAGTCAGGGCACTGTGGATTGAAACCCACCCAGCCCAGGAGAGATGATGTAAATCTCCAATCCTGGGTCCACTTGTGGGCTTTCAAAGCTCCTGGGTTTGGGAGCCAAGAAAAGAATGCTTAAGGTGGTTATTCATTTGTGTATGAACAGAAGGTTGCAGGAGTGGGTGCCCAGGAGTCATTATTCTGCTCCTCTGTCAGCGGGGTCACCATCACCTTCTCCACTGAAACAGCATACACATGAGGAGGGGATGTGAGGAGTTTGGGGCATGTAGACATAGGTTCAAACCTACTGCTTCTTTTTATTTTTTGTGTGACCATGGGCTACAGCTAATTAATCTCTCTGATCCTCAGTTTCTCTATGAAAACTAGGGGCCTCATTAATTCACAAGTCACTGGGAGAATTAAATAAAAATGTGCAAAGTTCCTAGCATGGTGCAAATGCAGTGATATTCAACAGTCAAATTCTTGTCCCTCCCCCTTTCTCCAAACTTCAGTTCTCTCCTTCTCCATCAGCAATGGAATTCTGGAACTATGTCAGTTTCAGCTGGTCAAGGTGGTGAATCTTGAAAGTGCCCCAAAGAAACAAACAAAACCCTAAATGTTTCCATCTACTCTTTCAAGCAAGATGGAAACCTGGCTATGCCCTTTAGAATGTGCTTGGGGAAACTGTACTCTTATCCTGCCTCCTGAGTCAGCCCCTGTCTCTTCTCTCACTCCCTCCTTTATTCTCACATTGCACTAGAGGGATTTTTCTAAAACATTACATATATGACTGTCATGACCCTGCCTAAAACTCATCCTTGGTTCCTCACTGCCATTGTCTCTTGAGCTCAGACTGGGTTTCCTCCTGAATGCATGAATGAAAGAATACATGTGTGCTCAATCGTGTCCAACTCTTTTGCAACCCCATGGACTGTAGCTCACCAGGCTCCTCTGTCCAAGGGATTGCCCAAGCAAGAATACTGGAATGGGCTGCCATTTCCTACTCCAGGGGATCTTACCACCCCAGGGACTGAACCCATATCTCTTGCATCTCCCACATAGGCAGGTGAATTCTTTATCACTAGCGCCACCTGGGAAGCCCAGGTCTAAGGCTCTACACCTATTTCAGTGTTTGTAGAGGCAGCTTGGGTGCTGGCCATGGTCCTGAATCTTTAAGCGCAACAAAAAGAAGAAAGTAATAAAGAAACCTGGAGTGTGGTGAAAACAATCCACATTCAGATAACCTTTAAACAGCGATCCTTTGGAAAGCAGAATGGGGCAGGGATTCTGGGCACTTAAGTTCCAGTCTTGGCTCTGCTGCAAACACTCTGCAAGACACAAATCCTTTCCAGATCTCAATTTTTCTTGCCTGTCAAATGGAAACAAAAATCTGAACTTCCCATATCACAAGATTGCTCTGAGGGTTACAAAGATGATGTCTGTGGATATTTTAGTGATCTTTTTAGAAATTGCTTGCTATGAAAGGGCTGTAAGTTTCCCTCCAGCCCTTTAAGTGCTCACTGACCAAGAATTGTCCACAACTGACTACCTCCAAATTGCTCCTCAGCCTATGCTATGTGGCTTCTGGACCCATCACTCTGACAGAACAGTTCTCAAAAAGGACCTCATGCTACTGAACTCATTGACATTTTTCAATCCTTATTACACTTGCTCTCCTAGGACCATGTTTCTTGCTCTCAAGCATTTACCTCAGGATGTAACTATGCATTCATTTGTGTGACTGTTATGTTAATACCTGCTCCCCAACTAGACTGCAAACTCCATGAGGTTAGGAATTGCATCTGTTTTTGTTCACCACTTTAAACCCATGTCCTGGCATAATGGTCATGAGGAGTAGTCTCCTCCATGACTTAGCAGGAAGGCAGGCAGTGTGCCCAGAGTAGGCCTGACCATATCTAGCACTGAGACTCCAACAAAAGCCTGGAACCTCCTGGAAGTCCAAGAGACAACTTCCCGATGCCAGAGCTTCTGCCCCAAGCTCCATGGGGCTTAGAGCTCTGAGAAGGCCTCCACCCTCTTGAAAAACATGGGTGATATGGTGAAGACTGGCATGGTGTCTATCCACCTGAACACAGTAAGTATAAAAAGGTAAGCATCATGGGATAAGATTTGGGAAAACATTGAGCCCAGATGCTTTGCTGTATGAAAAATTAAAACCAAGGCCAGAGGGTAAGTGTGATCTCTCTAAGGTCTCATAGTGAGTTAGTGCCCTCCGTAGTACAGACAGAGCAAGAGGCAAGAAGTGTGATCTCTCAGGTCCCTTGGGCTCCCTTCTCTGGGCTACCATGACCTCTAGGCTGCCCTCTGCCATAATGTATGCATCCTTGAGTGGTCATTTTCTATTCACATGTCTGCCTCCTCCTGGAGGGCAAAGGTGGTATCTGATTAATAGTATTGTATTTCCAGGGACTAGCTTAAAGTGTGACACATAGAAGGGGTCAACCAATGTTTCTTGAATAGACACTGGATGGTGAAAATATTGAAGGAGTGGGTGTTGAGGTATAAGAAGGCTGACTGTGAACAAGGCTCTGAGCCCCACCTAGCTCCAGAGCCCAATAATGAGAGATGGTCAGTCTCTGGATATCCCTCAAGAGCCAGCCTTGGGCTCCATGGTGAAGTCCCATGGGTATGCTACTGAGTTTTCAGCCTGTTCATCCAAGAGAGCCAGAGTCATTCCATAACCTCCTGGGAATGACAACTTCAGAGTTCATGATTCATCCTTGCAGGTAACGTAAAGCAGAGAATATTATCTGGTTGCATTTGAAAGCCAGGGAGACTGATGTTCTTCCATCCATTCCATGAGGAGGCAGAAGCAGAGATTTTGCAGTTAGAGCCCCCAAATGTAAATTCCAGCTTCTTTACTTACAACTGTAAACCCAAGTCCACAGTGTAGATTTATGAGGATATAGAAAATATGAGCTTTGCCTTGAAGGAGCTTTGTTGTTGTTTAATTACTAAGTTGCGTCTGACTCTTCTGTGACTCCATGACACATAGCCTGCCAGGCTCCTCTGTCCAGGAGATTTTCCAGGCAAGAATACTGGAGTGGATTGCCATTCCCTTCTCTAGGGGATCTTCCCAACCCAGGGATCAAACCCACATGTCCTGTGTCTCCTGCACTGCAGGTGGATTCTTTACCACTGAGCCGCCAGGAAAGTCCAGGAGCTTACACTCTATTNGGCAAGAATACTGGAGTGGATTGCCATTCCCTTCTCTAGGGGATCTTCCCAACCCAGGGATCAAACCCACATGTCCTGTGTCTCCTGCACTGCAGGTGGATTCTTTACCACTGAGCCGCCAGGAAAGTCCAGGAGCTTACACTCTATTAATAGGAAAAAAGACATGTCAACAAGAACTCTATTGCAGGTAGAATGTGATTAAAAGTCCCCCAAACAGGATGGTACTGGAAGCTCATAGCCAACTGGGAAGAAAGCTCTATGGAGAAAACAGCCTCTCATCTGAGTCTTGAAAAACGCATGGGATTTTAATGGTACAGAAAGAAAGAATATCCTGGTGAAAGAGGAAGCAGGAGAGCATGGGGCATGTTCCTGGAATGAGAAGTGAGCTTGTTTGACTGGAGGGTTTAGTGGATACATGGAATATAAGTGGGAGCTGAGACATAAAGTAAGTTGGGCCATAGTAAAGAGACTTGAATGTTGTTTAAATACTCAGCGAGGTTAAATAACTTATCCCAGAACACACAGAGTCAGTGTGGGATCTAAGATGGGACTCCTGAATTCTTCCCCTTTACCACTTTGGCCTCATCTTCAATTTGAGTAATGGCACAACAGTTGGCAAAGCCAACACATGAACACAAAAACACATGAAAAAGAAATAATCAGAATTAGTGTAGCTGATTGTGGAAAGATTAGAGACTCTAACAAAGAAAAGTGTAAATTACAGGATGAAAGTGAAGAAATATATTTTGCCCCATATCTCTACAAGAAGTATAAACTACTACCCATCAAACTCATGTTTAGAATAGCTCACTTCTAAAAAAAAAAAACTTTGCCATGGGCATGTATCATGTTGATACATTTAGTATCAATTAAACACCTCTATCACAATTTTTCCTTCAGAAATATTTATCTTTGCTAAGATTTTTCATGGAAAATGCAAAGGCAAATTTCAGACCAGCTCACAAATTCTGAATTATCACAAACTNAAAAAAAAAAAACTTTGCCATGGGCATGTATCATGTTGATACATTTAGTATCAATTAAACACCTCTATCACAATTTTTCCTTCAGAAATATTTATCTTTGCTAAGATTTTTCATGGAAAATGCAAAGGCAAATTTCAGACCAGCTCACAAATTCTGAATTATCACAAACTGTGAATTTGTTAGTGAAGAGAAGCTGAGATTGGAACCAGGTTGATTCAAATATTCAGCAGCTTTAGAATGCTCTATCAAAATGTTCCGGCATCCCCCAGGCTCTAACAAATTGACTTTGCAGAAAGATAGCATGGGCTTAGCCAGACCCATGTCCAAGGATCTGCTCAGACACTGTCTAGCTATGTGACCAGGCGCTCCAGCTTCACTCCACCCCTCAGGGCCCATCTCATGCTGTGAGAATAAAATAAATCAGGCAATGGATTTGTAGTCTATCACAGATCTCACACTCTAGAGGGGAGAGACAGCAAAGAAAACAAAATAAGTCAAATGGGATGCCCCAGCTCTGTAGGTAGGGTTTCAAGCCAGGGCAAGAGAACTATGTGTATGTTAACAGGCATAAGAAACTTTCCAGGTGGCACCAGTGATAAAGAACCCACTAATGCAGGAGATATAAGAGATGCAGTTCCGATCCTTGGGTCGGGAAGATCCCCTGGAGGAGGGCATGGCAACCTACTCCAGTATTCTTGCCTGGAGAATCCCATGGACAGAGGAGCCTGGTGGCCTACAATCCANCATCACTGACTCGATCGACGTGAGTTTGAGTGAACTCCGGGGGTTGATGATGGACAGGGAGGCCTGGCGTGCTGCGATTCATGGGGTTGCAAAGAGTCAGACGCAACTGAGCGACTGAACTGAACTGAACAACCTAACAAGTGAAGTTATTGCTATGTCCAATTTACAGATAAGGAAATAGAAGCACAAAAAGAGTCAAGCAACCTACTCAAAGCCATGCAGCTAAGAACTGACAGAGCCAGGACTGAATCTTGGCAGTCTGACTGGTAGGTGCCCTACTTACTCTACCTGTACAATCTGGGCATGCTCCACCTGAGGACCTGGAGCTGCCATTTCATGTCATCTTGGACAAGCTGGACCACAAGCCTTAGTTTCCTGATCTGTAAAATGGGGGGCCACATCACTTGATTCCTGTATGCACAGCAGAAGCCAGTGTGTTAGGGCCGGGCTAGAACTTGGTCTCCATCTATAAAAGGAACTCAAAAGCCTCTCCTGGCTCTGACACTCAGCAGTCTAGCAATTCAACCTTTTGCATCCTTCTGTGACCTTGCTCAGGTGCACAGCCCCTCATGAGCCTCATTTGTCTCTTCCATGAAGCAAAAATGCCTCCAGTGTCATCGGGGGAGAGGAGGTTGTCTTCCTGCCACCCAATCCTCCTACCAAGAATCCTGACATAATGGCTATGCTGCTGCTGCTGCTGCTGCTGTTAAATCACTTCAGTCGTGTCCGACTCTGTGTGACCCCAGAGACGGCAGCCCACCAGGCTCCCCTGTCCCTGGGATTCTTCAGGCAAGAACACTGGAGTGGGTTGCCATTTCCTTCTCCAATGCGTGAAAGTGAAGTCACTCAGTTGTGTCTGACTCCTAGCGACCCCATGGACTGCAGCCTACCAGTCTCCTCCATCTATGGAATTTTCCAGGCAAGAGTACTGGAGTGGGTTGCCATTGCCTTCTCCGGACATAATGGCTATAGGAAACTCCAAAGTCTGGGCTAAGGGTCAAATTCAAATTCCAACTCAACCACCACCAGCTGTGGGGCCTTCAGCAAGTCATCCATGCACATCTCAGTTTCTCCACCTGAAACGCAGAGTTCACATCCCCTATCCCTAAATGGTTGTGGAGAGCTTAAGCCCCAACACATATTAGGTGCTCATGTACAAGCAGTTTCATATTCTTTGTTTTGAGGAAGTATGCTGATACAGCTCCACTAGGGTGAAAAAAATCTTAACGTTCACTTTAATTCTAAGCCCCGGAGGCCTTTTGCAGGGCTGACAACTTCGTCTGGAGGATGGTAAATATTTGTCTATTTCAGAGGCAGCATTTATCTTCTAAGGCGCTCGTGCCAGTCCCCGTGCTGACAAGCAACTTGTTTATTTATTACCCTAATAGCAAATAGATTGTCAGGCCCGGAGGCTCTGCAAGCACCATCCTTGAGTTTGGGCTTGCTTCAAGCCCCAGCCACCCAGGCTCTGGCCAGCTCTATGAGACCTGGGGAGCTGAGGGAGCAGTGGCCAGCAGGGACCTAGCTCCTTCCATGTCTTGCCATTTATATTTTTATTTGTTCTATCCAAAAACCCCTGTGTAGAACCCATATCATGAGCCTTGCCCTGGGCTGCAAAGAAGAACCACACACAGCCATTATCCTTAAAGGGCTTGCAGTCTTGACAGGGGGAGATGATGAGAATAAAAACAATAATAATGCTACTAACAGAGTAGCATCAAACACTTACTCTGTGCCAGGTCCTGTGCAAGGTACTTTGTATATACTAACTCATTTGATCCAACCAACAAGCAGATACTTTTATTATTCCCAATTTACTGATAAGGGCACTGAGGCTTGGAGAGGTTAAAGAACTCAACCAAGACCACCTCTATAAAAATCACAGCAGCAGAGAGCAGGGGTAGATACTGGAAACTATATAATATCTATACAATAATACTTGAACATTTTTGGTGACAGTCACTTGCCCTCCTAGCTATTCTTCCCACATGCCAGGCACGCCTCTGCCTCAGGGCCTTTGCACTTGCTGTTTCCTCTCCCAAAACAGTCTTCCTCCAGACATCTACCTCACTCACCTCCTTTAAATTTTCATTCAAATGTTGCCTTTTCAGTGAAGCCGTCTCCATCTGTGGCTGTAGTCTCACCTGACCCTCCCTAATCCTTTTGCTTAATGAGCTTCTAGAGCACTCATCACCCATCACAATACATACTTTACTTTTGTGTGTGTCCACCTCTCCACACCAGCACCTCCACGGGGCAGGTTTTTTTCCTGTCTTATTTTCTGCTTCATTCATAGCACAAAGGGCAGAGCCAAGCACACAGACAGTTTTTTTAATTAATAAATTTCACCTTAAAGATTGAAGAGCACATCTCAGCAGCTCACCCTGGAACTGCTGGTCTCCTCCAGGTCCAGTCTTTCATCCTCCTTCCAGGGGTCACCAACATTGTCCCCGAGAGATTTCACCTCCTCCCATGGTTTCAGGTTCTTCCCTTCTCTAAGGACGCTTGGATCTTTATCTCTATTCCAGAGCCCACTCCTGAGCTCACCTGTATAAGCAACAACCCTAGGGACATCTTCACCTGGGCCCTACCTGAGTTTGAGTCCCAAACAGATCTCCCCCATCCACACAAATGCACCCCCTCCTCCCAGAAACCTGTTCCCCAGTCACCTGAGCCAGGAACCCAAGGGTCAGCCCCAACACCTCCACTCCTCTGCCCCGCAATCAACAGTCCTAAGTCCTCAAAGAGAATGAGATGGTTGGATAGCATCACCAATTCGATGGACAGGAACTTGGGTGATCTGCGGGAGATGGTGAGGGACAGGGAAGCCTGGCGCCCTGCAGTCCATGGGGTTGCAAAGAGTTGGACACGACCGAGCAACTGAACAACAACAACAAGGTTTTCAAAAGCATTTCTTGGCTGCCCCCTTCTCTATCGTCACCTGGATTCAGACCGTTATTCCAGGAGCATATGGCTACAGCCTCCCTGCTGGCTGCCCACAGCCAGTCCCCGCCGATGACCGTGCTCTGCAGTCCTTCTGAAACTCTAATATGCCCTGCAGGTCTACTGCTCCATGTTCTTCAGTAACTGCCCTTTGCCCACTGACTGAAGGCCAAGGTCATGGTCTCTTCTGTCCCCAGCCTCATCGCTGACCTTGGCCCTCCCCATTCCCTAATACACCTTGCTGATGCCTCTGCTTGGGCAGCTCCCTCCACCTGGAATGTCTGTGCTCCTCCTCTGCAGAAGAACTCCTCCTCACCCTTCACAACCCAACTCAGATGTCACTTCCTCCATGCAGCCTCCTCTGAGAGAAGGGGGCATTGTTGAGGACATGAGTGTGAGAAAGAAGGAGGCCATTTTGGGGAACAATGACTTTTGCAGCTTCCAGGGCCCTCTGTCAGGGCTGGGCCCCTGTAGGTGGGGAGCTTACTCCTGCTTTGAGGGCATGGTGTGTGACTGACCACGGCTGGGGCCCTCACAGTGACCCCCCCCAACGGATACATGTCACTCCTGGGCTCTCAAGAGCTTGTGTCAGAAGGTAGCTCATGCCTGAGATTGTGGGACTTCTAACCACACAAAACATTCTGGAGGAAAAGGCCTTCGAGGGCTTGAGGCATCACCTCCTGCCACTGATCAGAGAGATGACGGCCCCACAGTGAAACTGGAGCTGTGTTATATGGTGGTTAAGCCCAAAGAGGCCCTAGAACTAGGCTGCCTGGGTGCTCTACCACATCCTATCTGAGTCCCTGGACAAGATACAAAATTAGCTTGCCTCAGTTTTCCCATCTATAAAACAGGCAAAGTGATTGTAGCCACTGTACTTCATAGGGTTGTTGTGAAGATTAAATGGGTCATTACACACAAAGCATCTAAAACATGACAAGCACTATTTAATTTTTGGTTATTGTTGTTGTTGTTCTTCACACTATGTTTTGGCAGAAGACCAGCAATGAGACAGAGCAATGACTAGGCACTGCTTCTCCAGGAGGGTAGTGGCCTGTGGACATGACCTTGGGGTGTCCAGGACTCAGCTCCAGCCTACTTTCTCCATCCTCCAAGGAGCTCTCCACTGGAGATCGCGCCAACCCCCACCTCTATTATGACCCAATACTGCTCTTGTCTGCTTCCATGCCTGTCTCCCCATCCAGGCTGTGAATTCTAAATGGCAGGGTCCATCCTGAAGCAGCTCTGGAGCTCAGGTGCATCTCTTGGTGCCAGGAAAATAGTATGGGATCCATAGCTGAGTGGAGCTACCAGAGTCATCTCAGCCCATAGCATGTGGCCTGAAATCTGAAGCTGGCAGGGCCTGCTTCCAAGCTAGGGCCATGGGGCAGCACCACACTCCCATGTTCTCAGATCTGGGCATCTTGAAGGGAGCACTTTTGTTACTTTCTGGAGAGCAGGGCCTCCAAAGCTCCTGAGACTGTTTATGAGTTAGAAGTCAAGACCTGGGAGCAACTAAGGTGTTTGTCTGGTAGAGAAGGACAGGGCCACGGCCCTTTCCCTGTGAAAGGCCTAAATGTCATAATCAACTTGACCAATCAGGAACCCCCTGCCATTCACCATTTCCAGGATTAACTTCTTTCTGTTTCTGGGCCATGCTGCTTGCTTATAGGATTTTAGGTCCCTACCAGTGATCAAACCCACTCCCTCCCTCTGCAGTGAAGGCACAGAATACTAACCAGTGGACCACCAGGGAATTTCTCCAGTATTAATTCTTTGCATTGCTAGACAGTAGGAAGGCTGAGAGTCCTATGGGAAATGCCGGGACAGCTATTGCCAATCAGTATAAAAATATTTCAACATGTTGGTAGTCAGCAGAGCTCTATTCGTACAGCCCAGCCATTAGCCCTGGTCACAACAATGAAGGGGACCCAAGGCTTTGTCCTGCAGAAGTTTACCGCCCAGTGAGGAACTAAGGGGCCCTGCAGAGACGTAAACACCAGTTGCCACCCAATGAAACCAGTGCTATGAAAGAACCACATGCAAAGCGTGATGGGACTCCAGTGAAGGAGAACCTGTGGGGTTGGGGGTGGGGGGAGTTATTTCAGTTAGGCTTTGGAGCTTTGACTAGGTAGATGAGGGGGAAGCAGCGCCACAGGCAGTGTGAACAGCAAGGGCAGAGGCCTGGTACCGGGTATATTCTGGGCATGTAGAGGGAACAGGGCCAGCAGGGAATGTGGAAGATGATACTGAAGGCAGGGCTCAGACTGAAAGGTGAGACTCACATGCCTAGCCAGCGAGTTTGGAGGTTTGTCCAGTTGGCAGAGAAAAGCTAAAAGTGTTTCTTGATAGGTGAGTGACATGGAAGGAAAACTGATGTGGCCTCAGTGTGGACAGGGAGTTGGAGGGGCCTATATGGGAGGTGGAGAGGCCAAGGAGGGTCCTGGCGAGGGATGGTGAGGGTGGGGGAAGGCCATGGGCATTCAGAGAGAAGAGAAGCTGGGCAGTGCCTGTGGGCAGCACCACCTCAGAAGAACATTATTGGTCATGTTAGGCCAGACTCGACCTACAGGAATTGTTCAGTTTCTGGAGTGAGAGAACCTGGAAGGCTTCTGAGAGCCAAGGGAGACTTGATGGGTGAGGGTTTTCCTCCTCATGTATTTAGCCCACAGACAAGGGACGATTAATGGTGGGTCTCCACCAGCACAGCTCCCAAGCATGGCTAGCTATCCAAGCCACTGTTGTAATCTCCAGGCCTTGAAAAAGAAAGGGAGAAGTAGCTCCAACTCATCACCGAAGGTTCAACCATCATAGATCTTTCACTAGGGACTCTGTGGTCAGAGCAGTTCTACTAGGCCCGTGGATTATCATCAAAGAAATGTTGCAAAGTGTAAAATCAAGAGGCTGTTGCTTGAGGCTGAGCCCTGGAGATATTTCTGGGCCAGAAGTCCTGCTGAGGCCACTATTTGTCTATGTGATCCACTGACGTTTTAACCCCACTTCCTCATCTTTAGAGGATGACCATTCTGCACCTAGAGACAGTGAAGGACAAGGAGGGGCCTGTTGCGGTCCATGGGGTCGCAGAGTCAGACACGACTCAGTGACTGATCAACAACCATTCTGCACCTCATCTGAGGATGACACTTCTGTTCTTGGTCCATCTTCTGCACAATGGTGACAAGCCAACTACCCAACTCCTCAGCTGTAAAGGGTTTTATACAAATATCTGGCACCCTATTGGGAATAATTAGAACAAGAGAGCTTGGAAGCAGGGAGGAAGGAAGAAAAGGGGGATAAGTTGAGATCATCAGGGTTAAACAGACAGGTAGATATTGGAAGGTTGAAAAGAAGTCATAACAAGGTGCTGGCTAAGCCAGAAAGAGCAGCCTCTCTCCCCTCTTCTCTCTCTCCTCCTCTCTCTCAATTGCTATAAGAATAAGATAGAATGAGGTGTGATAGAAGAGATTGGCTAGCTCTTTACCAAACCTACATCCTCTTCTTCTGGGCACATGGCTAGACCACACTTTCCAGTCTCCTCTTTTTTAGAGAAGCCATATGACTGAATGGAGTGTGAGTAGAAGTAACAAGTGCCACGTATTGACCTGGCACACGGTAACCTCCCTGCTCTCTCCCTTTCTGCTACTGGGTATAGATGAGAGAATGCTTCCACAGCCACATGTTGAACTTGACAGGCCCACAATATATTAGGAGTCTGGGTCTCTGACTCATCACCTGGAGGAGAGATTCCTCTCAATCAGGAACACCCATTCTGTGAATAAAGAAAATGTAGTATATATACACAGTGGAATACTACTCAGCCATGAAAAAGAATGAAATAATGCCATTTTGCAGCAATATGGATGAACCTTGAGATTATCATACTAGATGAAGTAAGTCAGAAAGAGAGAGATAAATACCATACACTATCATTTATGTGTGGAATCTAAAATATGACACAAATGTATTTACAAAACAGAAACATGCTCACAGACATAGAAAACAAACTTATTAGCAAAGGGGGAAGGAGGTTGGGGAGGGATAAATTAGGAGTTTGGGATTAGTAGATACATACTACTATATGTAAAATAAACAAGATCCTACTGTATAGCACAGGGAATTATTTTCAATAACCATAATGGAAAGGAAAAAAAGGAATACCCATTCTAGACTTAACCAGATAAAATTCTATAATATTTGAACCATTATGCTTTCATGGGTTTGCTTGTTATAGCAGCTAGTGATACACTAACTAAAGCTAATAGCTGCTGGGTTTAGTGTTGTCTCTGGAACATGGCGATTACTCAGTTCATGGTAGCCAAGAATTCAGGAGGCCAGAAAGCCTGACAATGAGACTGTAAGATACCAAAACTTACATGCTTCTAGAAAACAAGCCTTTCCTTCTCTGTCTATTCTAAAGCCACAAAAGAACTGAGGAGTACATCTCTGGCTCTCTGTGAAACAGAATAAGTAATCCCCATCTGAAATGGTGACCCTGAGGAATAAAGGAAATAATTATGATGTGTCATTTTGGTCAAGATCCTTGATTGCATCAGGCATTTAACTAATGGCTTTACCTACATTATCCTATTTCTTACTCCCAAGAACATGAAGAATCCTCATTTTACAGATGAAGACAGAGACTAGTACGTTAAGTAACTTGCTAAGTCACACAGATAGTAAGTAGGCAATCAAGCCAGGACCTGAACCCACATCTGATTGATGAACAGTCAGAATCCTTAACCACTGGCCTTTCCTGGGTGAGCAGATGCCCTCCAGGGCCCATCTCAGGCTAATGGGCTCCACACCAGGACCCTCGGCTAACAAGGAAGGACAGTTAGGCCTGGGCTCACCAGGGCTGGTTAAGTTGAGTCTCAGTGTAAGATTGGGGGGTTCTGCTGGCTCAATCCATCTCTCCAGGCTCAGCTTCATCCCTGTCTTCTGGGACCTGGCCAGCTGCTACCAGACCAGCATTCGATGCAGCATATAAAACACTGGAAAGAAAATGGAGGAAAACAACTCCACAGTAGGCAGCAGGGATCTTATCACCCAATTCCCTTCCACCCCATTCCCAGGCTCCCAGGAGGCAACTGGAGGTTGGACCCCGGCTTATTCCCAAGGTCACCTTCGTGACAGCTCCACCAGGGCTCTGGCTGGTGCACTCGCCAAAGCCAGGCCGTGATGGATTACTGCTCGCTCTGGCTACTGTTCACTGCACAATCCAATCTAGGAGACACACATATTTCTCAATTCAGGGACTTCTTTTCTTTTATAAAAAAATCAGCCAGCCGCTCAGGCATGAGCAGTTAGGCTTAGCAAGTGCTTAGATTTTGTGAGCTTCCTCCAGCCTTGTTGCCTTCCCAGATTCCCTTCCCTCTGCCTTAGTCCACCCATTACCCACTCTGCGGGGTGAGATAGTCCTGGGGTTAACCTCAACTTCTGCCACTTATTCTCTGAGAGATTTTACATGAGTCACTTACCCTTCCTCATCATGATGACATTACTACACTTGAAAGTTTTTACAAAGCGTAAATGAGTCATGGATGTAGAGTTCCTGGCACAGTAGACAGCTCACCTGCACCTACTATGCACAAGAGCTTACTCAGTTTCCTCTTCTCCATCTCTATTCTTCTTTTTTACATACGTATTTATTTGGCTGTGTGCATGCATGTTAAGTCACTTAAGTGACTTAAGTTAAGTCGTGTCCAATTCTTTGCAACATGGACCAGAGCCTGTCAGACTCCTCTGTCCACAGGATTCTCCAGGCCTAGATACTGGAGTGGGTTGCTGTGCCCTCCTGCAGGGGATCTACCTGACCCAGGGATCAAACCTGCATCTCTCACATCTCCTGCATTGGCAGGCAGGTTCTTCACCACCAGTGCCACCGTATTTGGCTGCACAGGGTCTTGACTGCAGCATGTGAGATCTGGCTCTCTGATCAGGAATTGAACCTGGGTCCCCTGTATTGGGCGCATGAGTCTTAGCCACTGGACTGCCAGGGAAGCTCCTCCATCNGGCAGGTTCTTCACCACCAGTGCCACCGTATTTGGCTGCACAGGGTCTTGACTGCAGCATGTGAGATCTGGCTCTCTGATCAGGAATTGAACCTGGGTCCCCTGTATTGGGCGCATGAGTCTTAGCCACTGGACTGCCAGGGAAGCTCCTCCATCTCCATTCTTAACCACTTGTTCTTCATTCTCTCTTTCTTTTGCTCTCTATTCTTCTTCCTTATCTATTCTCTGCTCCACTGTAGTTCATATCAATCCAAAGGATGTCCCAGACTGCTCTATCCTAAAAGTCAGATAATCACTGCCACAGGCTTCTCTGAACTAAGTTTGTTTTTCATTTTCTATCTTTATCTGGACAACCCTGGTCTGTTTGTGCTGTCATTAGGATATAATCCTTATGACTCAACAACAGTGGTTATGATACTGTGTCACTGACTTCCAGAAAGGCTGATTCCAATGTTCCCTGAAGATCTTTTATCACTATCCTTTCAAATTCTGGTGAATCACTGTTCCCAGCCCTTCCTCTTTCTTTATACTTAACCCCTCAGATTTGAAAGGGACACCCCTACCAGCTCAAAGAGTGGGGAAATTATTTTCTTGTGGGAAGTGACCAGGAAATTATCTTTACAGAGGTGAGTAAAAGCAAAATGAATTTGGGCAAACTCTGGAAGATAGTGAAGGACAGGGAGGCCTGGAATGCTGCAGTTCACAGGGTCACAAAGAGTCAGACACAGTTTAGCAACTGAAAAACAACAAAAGCAAAATAGTAGCTTGATCTGTCCTGTGAACCCAAGTTCTCCCACCACTTCATGGATTATTTGAGTCATCTCGATGATGAACTTTTAAATGGATGGACAATCAAAAAGCTTGATTGGATATAAAATCAAAGCTGAACTAGTGCTATAAGAGAAGATAAAAATTGAGGATAGCATCATAAAACATCCCTAGGTCTCTTTTTACCGATGCCATCTTAAGGGTTAGAGGAGGTTGGTCCTGCAAGTCAAGAGATGCTGAAGACCTTGAGTCCAGGCAGCCACATGCTGAGCACTGCTAACTGCAGTCAGAGCAGAGTGAGAGGCTCTGAGCTGCCTGACTCATCTGTCACACATGTCAGCACCAGAACACAGCATCTCCCCAAACATCCCTGACTTCTCAAGTGGACCTTCCCCACTCAGATACCCAGCCATTCTTCAGGCACCACCAAATCTACCCTCCTTTCTCCACTCACAGTGCTTCTGCCTTATTCCAGGCCCCATCGTTTCTCACCTGGGTCACTGCATCAGCCTCCTTCCTGCTCTTTCAGCACCGCCCCCCATCACCACCATCCTCTCTGCACAGCAACAGTGTTCTTCCCAAAATGCAATCTGACCAAGACCCTCTACTCCTTGGAAGTCTGCCACTGTTCTCAGGTTCATCTGACTGGTTAGAATAGCAAACATCCTCAGTAAAGGGCCAGGCGGTAAATACTTTCGCCTTTGTGGACTCTGTGGACCCTTATAACTGCTCAACCATGCCATTGCAGTCAAAGTCGCTGTTTGACAATAAGCAAACAAATGGGTGTGGCAAGTTTCAATAAAAACAGGCAAGGAGGGCCTCTCTGGTGGTCTAGTGGTTGAAAATCTGCCTGCCAGTGCAGGGCACACAGGTCTGATCTTGTGTGCCAGGAAGTTCCTTTGGTCCGGGAAGATCCCACATGCCAAGGAGCAACTAAGCCCATTGCACCACAGCTACTGAGCCTGCCCTCTGAGCCCTCCAGCCACAATTGCTGAAGCCCACAGGCCTAGAGTCTATGCTCCACAACAAGGGAAGCCACCAGGATGAGAATCCATGCACTGCAATGACAAGTAATTCCTACTTGCCACAACTAGAGAAGGCCCAGGGACAGCAACGAAGACCCAGGGCAGCCAAGAATAAATAAATAAATCTTAAAAAAAAAAAAAAGGGCAGGCAAGGAGCTAGACTTGGCCAGAGAGTGATAGCTTTCAACCTCCATGATTTACACCAGTCTACGTGCCCTGAGTGACTTAGCCACTGCCTCACAATGATTAGCCTCGTCACTCATCATGCAACGAGTTTGCTGGCCAGCCAATCAATACGACTCAGTTTCTCCAAACGGCTGTGCTTCATCAAGTGCCATGCCTCTGCTCATGCTGCTCCTTACGCCCATGGCTTTACCTCACTAGTTCCTACTCGTCTTAGAAGACTCAGCTCAGTCTTCGAAGAGATATCTCATAATACTCAAATACACGTTTTCCTTTGACTCAGCAATTCAACTTCTAGAAATTTGTCCTGCAGATAAACTCACCTACAAGTGTTCAAAGATTTGGGAGAATGGCACTGAAACATGTGTATTATCATATGTGAAATGGATCACCAGTCCAGGTTTGATGCATGAGACAGGATGCTTGGGGCAGGTGCACTGGGATGACCCAGAGGGATGAGATGGGGAAGGAGGTGGGAGGAGGGTTCAGGATTGGGTGCACATGTACACCCGTGGCAGATCCATGTCAGTGTATGGCAAAACCACTACAATATTGTAAACAATATTGTAAAGTAGTTAGCCTCCAACTAAAATAAATAAATCTATATTTTTTTAAAAAAGTAGTACATATTATTCCACAGTACAAAAAAAAGATGTATTGAGAAGGCAAGATGCAAAACATTGTACATGATAGAGTCCCATCTGTGTATAGAAGGATGCACACACATGCATGCTATGAGTGTACACACAAATGCTTGATATGTATAGAGCCTCTGAAAAGATACATAAGAAATATAGCAGGGGTTACCTCTGGGGAATGGAACTGCAGTTGAATATTGGGGCGGGGATCTCAGATATTGTTGTAAAGCTTATACACTACACAAGCCCAGATGGAACCATATACCTAGACCATAATCATGATTGTGTCCTCTGGAATTGTGCAATACAGCAGCAGCCCTGATTTTGGAGAAAATATATCTTTTATTATCCAACCTTTTATCCCATTTGAATTTTTATGACATCAAATCCTGGACCCTGAGAGTTGGCCCTGGATTTGAAGACTGTGCTATAGCTGTTTGCTTGCTTGCCAGGCTGTACATTTGGGGGGAGAAAAAGCCTGCTTTACTCAGACCACTGAGTGAGTCACATCACTGAACACAAGAGAAAAAGATACAGAGACCATAGGTTAACCTGACTTGGAGCTGGATCTTGTCAGAGAGAAAAGTGAGGAAGGGTACTTAAGCCACAGGGAACAGCAAGTGTGAAGACATCGATGGGTGAAAGAAGCTGCACACGCAGTAGGCGGTCAGAGTAATATAGAGAAGCAGACTGCATGCGTGCATGCTGGCGTGAGATTTATCAAACAGTTCCTACAGTCTACTGGGGGACAGAAAACATGCTGGCCTAGTCACGTTCTTCTGAACAAGTCACATACAGTCAAGGCCAGCCATCCAGAACTGGACACATAACAGCCTTCCGGGATTCCCCTGCTCTGAGGCAGGAAGTGAAGATGAAAACAAGCTCAGATCCCTTTGAAATGAGGTAAAGTGTTGCTGGCATCCTGGGAATCAGAGGCAAGAGACAGCTTCTGATAGGGACTATCAGAGAAGGCTTTCTGAAGAAGCTGGCATAGCTCATGGTGGGTGGAGGATGNGTGAAGATGAAAACAAGCTCAGATCCCTTTGAAATGAGGTAAAGTGTTGCTGGCATCCTGGGAATCAGAGGCAAGAGACAGCTTCTGATAGGGACTATCAGAGAAGGCTTTCTGAAGAAGCTGGCATAGCTCATGGTGGGTGGAGGATGAGGAGAGTTTAACCAGGCAGAGATGGAACAAGGCAGGACTGAAGGGGGTGACATTTTAAGGAAAGGAAAGGACATAAGAGAGTCCAGGACATGCTCAGGTTGCTGGAGCATACGGCCACAAGAGAGGAAGGTGGAGATGAAGCCAGTGAGGTTGCTTGGTTGGCTAGATGGGGAGGGCTTTGATCATGAGGCCAAGGATGCTGGCCTGTTTCCAAACCATTGGTAGAGTCTGGGTTTCCAGCTGACATTCTCGGAAGCCGAGGGTCATTATCCAGGACATTAAGTATCTAATGGGCCCATCTCAGTGCCCTGTGCAGCCTGGAGCACAAATGTTTTCCAAATGCTGTTTTTATCTCTTGGCAACCGTGAGGCCAAGCCCTCTGAACTAAAAGCTGTGTGTTGGCTGTGGTACACTCTCCTCTCTACTGCCCAGGGCCTGAAGCCCTGAGAACTGTCTCCTCATCCCTGCCACCCGACCCCGCCCCAGCCCCAGCCCAGCCCAGCCCTTCCCCAGAAACAAAGCAAAGCCCACACCTGGTCTCTCTGACCTCATTTCTGCCTCACTAATTGATCAGAGCACAATAATAAGCAGGCAACAGGAGGACTCGTCCCCAGTGGATGCAGGGCTCAGGAGAGAGCCTCAATTATTAATCCCGCACCAGCTGCTGGAGGCAACAGGCCTCCTGGGTGCCCAGAAGAGTGGCCTGGTCCCAGGTGGGNACTGCAGGCAGATTCTTTACCATCTGAGCTGCCAGGGAAGCCCAGAGATCAGGGATGAATCCTGAAAGAAGGAGTGCCTGGTTTTCCCTTGAAAGATAATCATCTGTCAATAATTGTTCCCCAGGAGGCAGGCATTAGCATTTCCTGTGCCTGGACCATCTCTGTTCGTAATAATCCCTTCCTCTCCTAATTGGATCTGGATGCTTTACATCCAGATCCTACCCTTGATGAAAGAAGACTCAGTAAAACTCTACTTCCTGGATTCTCAATACTCAGGCCTCATAGAAAGCTCCAGCTTAACGGTCTCTCAAAGTCCCATGGCCACAGTGTGGAAGAGATTGTTTTGCAGTAAACCATCTAACAAAACACAATTCAGTTATGTCCTCCAAATCCCAAAATAGAATAATTCTCTCTTCTTTAGGATCTTTAAGGAAAAGGGAACACACACAGGGCCTGGCTTAATCCAGCCACTGGAAGGTTTCCGCAAAGGAGGAGCATGAACTGAGATGTGGACAATAACCCCTAGGTTTCTACCTACATAATGGAGAGGACAGTCCTCAACTGAGAGCAAGAACAAAAGAGAGCATGTCTTGGCTAAGACAGCCTAAGAAACTGAAAGTGTCCTCAGGAGGGTGCCAGCTGTGTCATTCTCCCATTTGGAATCCTTTGAATGAAGAAAAAGGTACAGGTGGCTTCGTTTATTAGTTTGCAGGAGCACCCCATGCAGGTGAGACCTCTAATCAATTCTGGAAAAGAGATTTTATCAAGCATCCTTAGGGCTAAAAATGGAATGGGGGAGGGAGGAAGACCAGTATTGTTCCCAGAGGCAAGGGAGAAGTCTGAAAGAACAAGACTGGCCTGTCTTCCAGCTGACTTGCATGAAGACAGAGTTCTGGGCCCTAGGAAACTAGGAATGGGCTGAAAACCAGAAGAGGTGATACTGAGGCTATACTGAGATTCAGCTTCCCAGTTGATTACTTCCTCTAAGTCAGCTTTCTCATCTGTGAGATGAGGCTGATAATCTGTGATAGGCTCATCCCTACAGGCTCATCTCACAGAGCTGCTGAGGGAATTGGATGGGATCATGTCTGTGAATGCTCTTTGTAAATGTTTTCAAGGCACAAATGTGAGTTTACAGTAACAATGCCCAGTTTGCTTTCTATTCAGTCACTGATCCCCACTCAGGAATATGTTGATACTTTTTATTTCTTTATACCTATCATTATTTTATCATGGGTATTTTTCACTTTATACCATCTCTTTAAGATAGTCAGGTCAGATATCATTTAATTCCATAGACAAGAAAGCCGAGGCCCAGAGAGGTGACTTGACTATAATTCAGAATTTTTTCTTCTGCATCAATTAACAATTAATATATATATTAGTTTATCATATATCAAATATCATATATTTATAATTAAGTATGCACTTATATTTAAGTATCTTCTACGATCATCCTACAACCTTGAAAGGAGCAAAGTAGCCCCTTCTTCTATTTAATAATGAAACAACTCATGCTTCTAGAAGTGAGAGTATTAAGTTCAATGCCACATACCCAGAAAGAAACAAAACAAAAACTGGAACTTAGCTCTTCAGATTCTAGATTCAGTGTCTGCTTCTCTCCACTGTTTCAGGTTAAGCTACTCTAGTTAGAAACTCCTTCTATTGTAGTGGTTGCAGAATTTGGAGATGGGTCAAAATTCATCCAAAGCATTTGCTACCTGACCTTGATTGTCCTTGACCAGTTCACATGAATCCCTTTGACCTTTAAATGTGCTACTCAACAAATGCCTCTTCTTTGTGACTGCACTAGGCCCCACATAGACTCTATCCTTATGTCTGTGACACTTAACTATATCTACTTGTTTCCTTCTCTTAGCCTGAGAGCCTTCTGAGAGCATGGACTCTATCTTACCTTCCCTAGTGTCCCTAGTGTCTACACATAAAAGCCTACCATAAGTGATTTCATAATACTGAACAAGCCCCTCATTGCTCTTGACTTCAGTTTCCCTGTCTATAAAATGAGTAGGAAGTGACTGCCTCTACATTTCTTCCAGCATTAAAACTGCCTGATTTCAGGTGAATAATGTTCTCTCTACCTATCACAATCATGCTCACCCTCCAGTGCCAGTTTGGCTCCCACATGCTCACTGAGGACATCTCCAATCTCCCATAGAAATTCAGGGACACTTCCTCTCCTGAAACGCGGGAGCAGTCACTCTCTGTACTACTCACCAGCCCGTGGCCACGCCGCCTCTCCCATTCCCTGTATCCTGAGTACCTGAACCTTGTTTCCACACATCAGATGGTGTAGCTTATCTCCACATTTGGATTGTAGTTTGAGAACACAATCCATGTGCTTTCAGTTTTTGCCCCCATTTGTGCTAAGTGCAGCCCTGGGCTCATGACTAAGAATTAGGAGAGCTGGATCCAACTCCCAACTTCTTCACTGACTGTCTGTGTGACCTTGATTAAGCCACTAGACCTAGGGCCTCAGTTTCCTTTGGTATAAAATTTAATTAATATTGCCTCCATAATTATTGTGATAAAGTAGATAACAGACAAAAAAGCACTTTGTTAACCATAATAACCTTACAAATATAAAGAACTAAACATTTTACCATATGTAAAGTAGATAGCAACAGGAATTTGTTATGTGTCTCAAGAAACTCAAACAGGGGCTCTATATCAATCTAGAGGGGTGGAATAGGGAAGGAACTAGGAGGGAGGTTCAAAAGGGAGGGGATATATGTATACCTATTGCTGATTCATGTTGAGATTTGACAGAAAACAAAAAAAAATCTGCAAAACAATTATCCTGTAATTAAAAATAAATAAATTTTTTAAAAAGAACTATGTTGGTGTAATTGGTATTATGGAATGGTTGCTATTTAATGTATTTGACTAGGGAGGAATAGAAATAGCATGCATGTATTCATTTGTTCAAAAAGTTTTTCAGACACTAAGCTTGATGAACAAGACACGGCTTCTGTCCTTAAAGGATTCTCTGTTCATTGTAGTGAAAGAAGCACTGAATTTAGTGTCAGAGACTTGGGCTTGGATCTCAGTTTTGTCACTTAGAAGCTATGTAACCTTGGGTCAAGTCATTGTGACTCTTTGAAAGCCAATTTCCTTTATTTATAACAAGGAATTTGGACCAGTCCAGCCTCCCACATTTGAAAGTCTAAGATTCAATAAACATAAGAAAATTCACAGCATCTTTTCACTCAAGAGGATCTGTGGGAGTGGGGAAAATACATGGTTAACTTCTGAGTGGCTGCTGTCAAGCACAGGAATAGAAAAGTACACCATAACTAGAGTGGAAGATGCTGTCCTCAAAAAACACATGTCCTGAGCTCTCCCAATCCCTGGCCTGCCTGTGTCCTTATCGAGGCCGTGGGGCAGAGACTGTTTCAGCACCATGGATAGCACCATGGTGCTGCCCCCATGGCCTGGAGCCTAAACAGGCCTTTCCACCACCAACCAGATGTTCCTGCTTTCTCAGCCAGCTTAAGGCTAAAACAAACCTTTTCAACCAGGGTTTATCAGAGTTTCTAAATTACATACTGGGAAGAAATTTAATTGGTTTAATTAAGAAAGTTTATTTCATGGTAATTCAGTTTTGTTATGCTGCAAGACTTAATGTGTCCTCTGGTGGGAGCGTCTGTTATAAATATTCATTGCCTCACTCAAATACCCTCTCCTGGCCCTAATATCCCTCCATTACCCCCATAGAGCTTGAAAATATGTCTGTAGAACATTGAGAAAAGTGAGGCCTTCCTGAGCAAGGACACCAGGCCAGAACAAGGTCAAATGAGTTCAGTGGAAAGGCACAGAAGGTAAGACTTTTATAGTGTGTTACTCCTGCATTTTACAAATAGGGAAACTGAGGCCTGGAGAGGGGGGAGGCAGGTTATATACTCAGCCAATGACAGAACTGAACTAGGGAACAAGTCTCCTGGCTTCCAACCCATGGCTCTCACCTCCCAATTTCTAAATTCAGGCTGTTTTCAAACTAACTCTCTAGATCATCTGGTCAACTTGCTCACATACAAAGGGGAAACCAAGTCCTAGACGGGGATCCGTCTCATCTGTCTCATCTGTCACCAGTGAAAAGGAGCTCAGTGTTACATTTGCACACATTTGCTGGTTGTAATAAGGAGATAGAATTGAGGTTTAACATTGCCCTTCTTTAAAGAAGCTTATAGTTCAGTTGCACAAAAGAAACAAATTGAAAATAGGCAGCAAAATGGTAGTAATGAACACTTGTTATGCACAGCTCAAATACATTCCTCAGAGTTCCCCTAATGTACCCTATTATTTCATGTCTTTGTGCTTTTGTTCACAGAGACCCTTTCCCAATGCCTAATCAACTCTCATACATTCTTCAGGACCCCAGAAAATCTTCCCAACCCCTCCCCTGACACACACAACCATAACTAAGTCCCTCTTTCCTCCATGTCCCACTAGACTCTACCCTTCTATCTCATGGCATTTATCACTCTGAATGGTTCCTTTTTCACTTGTCTGTCTGTTCACCTTGGAATCACTCTTTGGGATCACCAGTGCCCAGAGCACTGTCTGGCAAAGACTAGAAACTCAGCAAAGAGAAGCTAAATGGGTGAGTATGAAACTGATTTACTGTAGAGTTTTAGTATGTTAGGGCATATACCTGGAATAGTTTATTTTTTCCAATAACTGCTACCAACTGTGCTTGGTTAAACCCCTCTTTTTCCTTCTGGGTATCAGGCCACCTTAACAAATTCTCAGTCTGAGGCCACAACTTTTCAGTCACTTTCAATGATTAGAATCATTTGAGTTCTTTAGGATCCAATTCTATTTGCTTTTTTTTTTTTAATTCTTGTTTGATTTAAACCTCTTCCCCCTGTCATTTCCTGCCCCTCACCTCTACCATCCCTAACCCAGATCAAGCATCTGACTCTAGCTGGGGTGGGAGGGGCAGGGTCTGCTCTCACTCACTTCCTCCTTCCTCTTCCTCTGCTCCATTGTTGGCATACAAGGAAGGAGGGCAGAGGAGGTGGACTCCCAGTGTGATGGCTCACTGTGAGATGTCGTTGTTCAGTCACCCAGTTGTGTCCAGCTCTTTGTGACCCCATGGACTGCAGCATGCCAGGCCTTCTTGTCCCTCAACATCTCCCAGAGGTTGGCCGAGTTCATGTTCATTGCATCAGTGATGCTGTCCAGCCATTTCATCCTCTGACACCCTCTTTTCCTTCTGCCCTCAATCCTTCCCAGCATCTGGGACTTCTCCAGTGAGTTATCTGTTTGCATCAGATGACCCAAATACTGGAGCTTCAGCTTCAGCATCAGTCCTTCTAGTGAATATTCAGGGTTGATCTCGCTTAAGATTGGCTGGTTTGATCTCCTTTCTGTCCAAGGGACTTTCAGGAGTCTTCTCCAACATCACAGTTCAAAGGCATCAATTCTTTGATGTTCTGCCTTCTTTACAGTCTAGCTTTCACAACCATGCATGACCATGAGGAAGACCATAGCCTTGACTATATGGATCTTTGTCAGCAGAGCTATGTCTCTGCTTTTAAACACACTGTCTAGGTTTCTCATCGCTTTCCTGCCAGGAAGCAATTGTCTCCTGATTTCATGGTGGCAGTCACTGTCTGCAGTGATTTTGGAGCCCAAGAAGAGGAAATCTGTCACAATGAAATAGTCATCTTCTAAGTATGCCTTAGTCACTGACCTGGTTTGTTGTTTGTGGGATCCTTATGGGTGGTGGGGAGGCTCTCATAAACCTGGTAATGAGGAGCCTCCCCAAGGAGCTCCCCTATGCACTGGAGATCCCCACTGAGATCAGCCTCATTATCGGTTGACACCCTCACATCCTGGTCTCACAACTCAATTCCCTGACACCTCTCACTATATGAGGCCCTCAATCTCATCCAGTCTCTGTGGGTCCCTCACCCCCAGAGGCCTGTGAACACATCTGAGACTTGACTGGGGCAGGGGAGCTGACCTTGCCCCTTTTGTTTGAACACCACCTGTCTCTCCTTAGTTTTTCCACTGCTACACCAGAGCCAGGCCAAGTAGGTAGGTGGAGAAGGTAAAAGTCAGTCAGTCTACCCTTTCTGCAGGGCCTTGTCTCAGGGACGGAAAATTGTTTGTCTCCTCCAGGCCACTGGGATGGAAAAGTAACAGCTTTCCCCTCTCCGAATCCTCTTATAGGGAGAAGAGGTCAGTGTGGGACTGATTTTCTAAACCAGGAGACTCTTAGCCAGCAGTGGTCATCCCGACTCCTGGTCACCCCACCTACAGTATGGAGAACAGAGATTACTGCTTAGTTTTATAAATGAAGAATTTGAGATCAAAACATGCTGGTGAATGGAGGTAGTGACTTAAAATGTAGGGACTTGCTGTCTTTTTTCTAAGCTATAGAACTTTAGTTGTCAATTTCTGGGGGACAAAAGGATCCACTTTGCACCTCACTTTCTCCTGCACAGTATTTCCTGGAATTGAGGCTAGCACAAGAGAGGTTCAGAAAAGAGTGACTTCCAGGAGATAATCAGGGGAAACTTCCTGAAGGGAACAGTCTGAAGTTGAACCTTAAAGGCTTAGAGAGAATTAGAATTATGGCCTAGCCATGGGAAAGAAGAAAAAGAAAGGTTATGACATTTTACAGGAGATAGAACAGAGCTTAGCACATAGTGGACACTCAATAAACAGCCCAATTAAATGGATCCACTTGCAGCTGGCTCAGACAGTAAAGAATCCACCTGCAATGCAGGAGACCTGGGTTCGATCCCTGGGTTTGGAAGATCCCCTGGAGGAGGGCATGGCAACCCACTCCAATATTCTTGCCAGGAGAATCCCCATGGAAGAGGATAGAGGAGCCTGGCAGGCTACAGCCCATGGAGTCACAAGAGTCAGACATGACTGTGCGACTAAGCACAGCACAGCACCTGCACCTAGAAGTTCTCTCAAGAAAAAAGTAAAATTTCAAGGACTGTGCAACCAGATTGATTGAATTCAGATCACCACCCTCCCATGATTTTGGCATCTTCAATAAGTCATTTGACTTCTCTGAGTCTCTCTATTTCCTCATCTGGAAAAAAAATGATATTAAAACCATTTAGAGGATTTTTATAAGGATTAAGAAGGTGGGTGGCACATTGTAGCTGAGAAAATGCCACATGTCCACCAAATAGGTTTATTTTCTCCCTGGGTACACAGCTTCATTTCAATTCCCAGTTCCCACAAGGAACCCTGGACTGAATTCTAGCCAATGCTGCTGCTGCTAAGTCGTTTCAGTCATGTCTGACTCTGCAAACCCATAGAAGGCTACCCACCAGGCTTCCCAGTCCCTGGGATTCTCCAGGCAAGAACACTGGAGTGGGTTGCCATTTTCTTCTCCAATGCATGAAAGTGAAAAGTGAAAGTGAAGTCACTCAGTCGTGTCCGACTCTTAGCGACCCCATGGACTGCAGCCTACGAGGCTCCTCCATCCATGGGATTTTCCAGGCAANCTGTGGCGGATTCATGTTGATGTATGGCAAAACCAATACAATATTGTGAAGTAATTAACCTCCAATTAATAAATAAATTTATTTTTTTAAGTGTTATCGATAGTTATTTCCAATTTTGCCTCACTCCTGTTCAGGTTTTAAAGAATTTTCACATTAACCTCTCATTGTGGCCTTTAAGGTGGGAGGGCAAAAATTATTCTACACATTTACAGAGGAGACAGGAGACTCAGAGATGCCTAGAGACTTGTCCAGGTCACACAATCAGGAGGAGGCAGAGCTTGGTCTTGAACTCAGTGTTCCAGTTGTGAGGCCTGATCTCTTCCTGGCCTCTGACAACAGGTGGCCTAGGCCACAGAGCAGAGCGAGGAGGGAGGCCCCTGCCCCTTTCTACCGGCTTCAGCTCCATTCTGCACCAGGCACCAGTGGTTGAAAGTGGACCTAGGGAACTGAGGAAATGAGCGAGAACAGATAATGCTGCATGGTTGACTCCTAAAGTGGGCAGGGGGAGGAGAAGGCGATAATTCTGACTGATTTTGCCTGTAGAGCCACTAACTTCATGCCTCCCACTTGGTTAGGAGCAAAGCAAAGTGCAGCTGCAGGTCCTTGCAGCCTGCTGCCTCTACTGCTGAGGTTAAAGGGAGAGAGGTGGTCACCACTGAGAAGGAGGCCAGACTGGGCTGGAACAAGAGTGAGACAAGAAAAGAGGCACTCAACCCCAGGATGGTGAGAGGGCCTCCCTAAATTTTGCACCATAAGCATCTAACTTACCTTACAACTCCTGACCCTGAGCAGAGAAAAGGTCCCACACAGACTGGGGATCAGGACCCCTGAGTTCAAGTCCTGACTCTGCTGCTCACCAGACTGTTGACCTAGGCAACTGGTTTTACCAATTCCCAGAAATAGGGGTGCACATCCCTACAATGAAGGACTGAAGGGTGACATGAGGCCTAGATAAGAGGCTGAGCTCTCACAGTGGATGGCAGCCTTTAGTCACCACCTGCTTTGCAAACAGACCTGCTCTCTGCTCCCTCCCAAAGTCAAGGCAGGTTGAGTTCCCCATTCTCCTCCTCACTCCTCCCCTCCATTGCCCAGCCTGCATATCCACACTTAGTCCAGCCCCCACACCCTTCCACAGGCTGCTCCCCCTCCTCACCTCCACCCTAGGCCATTAGAATCGTCTTCTTCTCATCCCTGACCATCCCATTCTTCTACCTCTCCTCTAAATATCAAGTCCCACCTTGCACCCATTGGCTGCACAGGACACACAACAGTGAACACACAGACAAGGCCATGTAAGGACATAGCAAGAACACGGCCGCCTACAAGCCCGGAAAATAGCCCTCACCACAAACCAAGCTGCCAGCACACTGACCATGGACTTGCAGCTTCCAGAACTGTGAGAAAATGATTGTTGTTGAAGCCACCCAGTCTGTGTATCCTGTGGCAGCCCTAGCAGACTGATACAGAAGGCCTGTGTCCCTGCTCATTTGTGATCTGGGCTGGTCACTTCCCTTCTCCAAGACTATTCCTACAGCTGATAAAAGAAAAAAGCTCTGCTGAGGGAAACTCAGGAATGTCTTCACAGAGAAGGTGATTATCAACATAGAGCAGGTGCTGGCAGGAAGGGTGACATCCAGCAGGGGGAGGGCGCCCAGCAATGTCAGGAAGGCTGGAAACAGCCCATCCTAAACCACCATGTGAGGTTTCATCTGCAAGAGCTGTGCATGAGGAAGCTGGAGCATGCAGGGCCAGAGGNCTACAAAGGGCCAAGTTCTCATTGCTGAGGGCAAAAGACATCCACTAAATCTTGAGTAGGGCAGTGGCATAGTTTATGTTTTAAAAGGGTCGCTGTGGCTGGCATGTGGAATCCGGAATGCATCTGCAGAGAGGAGGCTGCTCCGGGCTCCCTGACATGGGGAGGTGGTCTGGACCCATGCAGTAGGAGGAGGAACAGGGTGAGTGACAGTAGCAGAATGAATGGACTAGATATGGTGTTTGTCTGGATGAAGAGGGAGGAAGAGGGATACTGTCCCCCATCTTCCAATTGGGCAGCTGCTGGGTGGGGCTGGTCCAAGGTGGAGGGGGGCCTGTGGATGTGGAGGTGCTTCTCCACATTGGGGGCGGGGCTGTAGACCACCCCAGCACCACATGACATGTGTTCAATAAACATCGGCTCAACAAATAAATGTGAAGAAACAAAACGGTAAGGTTGTCACCTTGGCTACACCCTTGGTCTGAAACTGGTCTCCCTATCATGAAACTGGCAATCCTTCTCATTACCTCTCTGACCGTCCCAACCAGCCACAACCAAGTTGGACCAGAATTAGGATCGTGCGCTATGGGAGGGACACTCTCACGCTCAATACTTAATATAACCCCTGCAAGGACCATCCTACGTAGGAAAATTACCCCCACTTTGGATGGGAGGAAACGGGCTCAGAGGAGTTAGCAACTGGCCTAAGGCCACCTGGGCTACTCCATCCCACAGCCTCCTGTTTCCTTGAGGGCTGTGAACTCTCCACCTTTGATAGAGAATAAGAATAAATTCTTAGAAGTCATCTGCTACACCCTTTAGCTGAAAAGTATTAATATTTCCTTAAAAATTATTCTGTCATCTTCTTTATTCATATTTCAGAGTCTTGGGCCACAGCTTTTAACATAATCTGCTGGAAAATATAGCCTGGCCATGTATCCTGTCCCTCTGATCTGAGGCATGGCTCTCAACCACAAATTATTTCCACTTCTCATTAATAATATTCATTCATCATATCATATTCAGGGCCCACTTATCCTTCCTGAGACATATAATTAGAATAAAACTGGAAATTTAGAGTATCAGAACTTCCTCTGGTCTGCCCCTTATTGTCAGCTGGGGAAACTAAGGCCCAGAGAGGGAAAGAGACTGGTCGAGCCACACAGCCACTCAGAGGCAAAGCTGGGATTTGAACCCCAGTCTTCCAACTCTGCACTCAGTTTTCTTCCCACGGCCCCTGCCTCGTCTCAGTGAAGTCGGAAGCCGACAGGTCACCCTTGTGGGCCAGTTCACTGCCTTCTTTGAGAGAGATTTTCTGTGGCTTGATTCCTGAGGTTCTGAGCTGCCACTGAACTCTCCTTTTATTCACTTCTGATTAAAAAGAAAAATAAAAGAGCTATGCCGCAGAACCACACGCTGGCACTCTGGTGTGAAGAGCCAAAGAAGCAAGAAAAGGTGAGTGGAAAGTGAGTTGGGACAGCTGAGGGGCAAGGGGGCAGGGGTGGAAAGGAAGGATTCAAAGATCAATGAAATAAATGAACCCATATTTTTGAACATCTGCTCTTGCCAAGCACTAAGCTAGACAAGATGCCTTCCTTTCCTCATTTAATCCTCAAGTCAATACTATCAAGTGGATTTCCTTCTTTTTTGGATTTCCTTCCAACCTAGGTTACTACAGAGCACTGCATAGAGTTCCCTATGCTATACACTATTTTCTTCATTAGCTATCTGTTCTATACATAGTACCATCATGTATGTATGTCAATCCCAATTTCCCAATTCAACCCATTCCCTCCTTGGTATCCATACATTTGTTCTCTACATCTGTACCTTTATTTTTGCTTTGTAAATAAGATCATCTATGCCATTTTTTTCCAGATTCCACATATATGTGTTAATATACGGCATTTGTTTTTCTCTTTCTGACTTACTTCACTCTATATTGACAGTCTCCAGGTCCATCCACATCTCTACAAATGACCCAGTTTCATTCCTTCTTATCTGCCCCTAAGTATTGTGATTTGGATAGTTTGAGCAGAGACCCAGGAATCTATTTTTAAATAAATGCTGAAACTGATTCCAATTCACAGTAGGAGTAAAAAGCGAGAGGACCCCCTTGAAATAAATATCCTTTGACTCCCACCTTCACCCCAAGTCCCAGTGAGGAGTGTGGAGAAGTTACCACCCTGGTATGAGCTGGAGGGCCCTGTATCTTTCAAACAAGGTTTTCCCTAAAGCCTGTAAGAATTCAGGTTTAATTATTCTTTAGCTCTAAGAGACTAAGATTCTCCAGTTCTGTGATTTTTGCCCAGAGATCTGGCTCAGCAGGGGATGGAGGTGCACCTGCAGTTTCCTGCTAAGAGGTAAAGAGGAGGCAAGCAGAACAGGCTTGGGGCAGTGAAAACGGCCTTACCAATCTGTTATACCATTTGATGAACATCTAGTTAACATAGCATAAGTATCTAATAAATACTTGTAGAGTGAATAAATATTTGTCAGAGTTACAAGTGTTGGAAACCCAGTTGAAATTTGCCGAGATAAAGAAGGGAAGGATACGGAGTGTCCCTTATGAATGAGGTGCAGCTGGGCCTCAGGAAGCACAGCAGCCAGGGTCTCAAATAGTTCCAGGTTTTCGTGTTACCCATCTTGCCCTGTTTCAGCATGTCAGCATCATTCCACCCAAGAAAGGCATGCTTTCCCCTATATTGCATGAAAAGTGACAACCTACTCCTACCAAGCCTCACATCTAACAACTCCTGCTCTCACCAAAGACCTAGGATTTCCTTCCTCTTATTCTAATTTGAAAAATCCCAAAGATGCCCTCCAACTGGCCCAACTGAGTCAGGGATGCACCTCTGACCAAGTGGGTAGGATTACATTGCACACACCCTGTTCCTAGAGAAAAGGAAAGGTCCATCTAGTCAAGGCTATGGTTTTCCCAGTAGTCATGTATGGATGTGAAAGTTGGACTATAAAGAAGGTTGAGTGCTGAAGAATTGAGGCTTTTGAACTGTGATGTTGGAGAAGACTCTTGAGAGTCCCTTGGACTGCAAGAAGATCAAACCAGTCAATCTCTAAAGGAAATCAACTCTGAATATTCATTGGAAGGACTGGTGCTGAAGCTGAAGTTCCAATACTTTGGCCACCTGATGTGAACAGCCAACTCACTGGGAAAGACCCTGATGCTAGGAAAGATTGAAGGCAAAAAAAGGGGCGGCAGAGGATAAAATGGTTGGATATCATCACAGACTCAATAGATATGAACTTGAGCAAATTCCAGGAAATACTGGAGGACAGAGGAGCCTGGCATGCTGCAGTCCATGGAATTGCAAAGAGTCAGACATAACTTGGACACTGAACAACAAAAATGAATCAGGCAGTTACTTCTTTTGGTGACTATTATAAAAAAAATTTTTTTATTTGAGTGTTTTCCATTGTAAAGCATAGTAGAGTCAACTTTCCATTTTCACATTATATTATTTGGTCCTCAAAATAGCCCTGATTGGGAGTGGTAAAAGGAGCATTCTAAAAACTGAGGCTCAAAGAGGTTAAGCAAGGCCCAAGTTAGGTTCAAGGGCTGGGACTAGACCACCTGTCTCCTGACTCCTGGTCACATATTTGATGAGCAAAAAAATAGATAAACATACAACAACAGTAATCACTGCCATTTATAAGCGGCAGGCCCTTTACATAAATTATTACATTTAATTCCAACTACCCTGTAAGTATTATGTTCATTCTCATTTTATAGATAAGAAATTTGAAACATAGAGTGGTTCTGTGGCTTGCTAAAAATTAGCTCAGAAAGGACAAAGCCAGGATTGGATCCATGATGCTTCCAGTGTGAAAACCTGAGCCCTTTCTCCTGCCACATGTGGCTAAAAGAACATAATATCAGTGTCAGGTAATTTTGGAAATGCCAGAAAGTTCCTCAGCTTAAAACCCTCACCCTCATTTGCCAATTACAAAAGTTCAGCATTCCTACTTGTATAGCACAGAAAACTATATTCAGTACCCTATGATAAACCATAATGGAAAAGAATAACTGAATCACCTTGCTCTGCAGCAGAAATTATAAATCAATCATACTTCAAGTTGAAGTATGATTGATTTATAATTTATACTATCATGTAAGAAACGAGGTGCCGGTCTATGTTCGATGCAGGATGCAGGATGCTTGAGGCTGGTGCATGGGGATGATCCAGAGAGATGTTGTGGGGTGGGAGGTGGGAGGGGGATTCAGGATTGGGAGCTCGTGTACACCTGTAGTGGATTCATGTCAATGTATGGCAAAGCCAATAGAGTATTGTAAAGTAAAATAAAGTAAAAAATAATAAAAAATTTTTTAAAAAAAGAAAAGAAAAATAAAATAAAAAGTTGAAATTGAAGAAAAGAAAACAAATGTTCAGCATTCCTTCCAATTAATGTTTATAATTCTTTGAGGCCAAGTCTGTTCCTGCTGCTGCCGTTGCTACTAAGTCACTTCAGTCGTGTCCAACTCTGTGTGACCTTATGGACAGCAGACCACCAGGCTCCTCTGTCAAAGGGATTCTCTAGGCAAGAATACTGGAGTGGGTTGCCATTTCCTTCTCCAAGTCTGCTCCTGTTCAGGTGTATATGTGCCAGAAAGAGGAATAATCATCCTAAGCCAATGATTATGCAAGTACAGTCCCTGGACCTGCATCACCTGCGAGCTTGTTAGAAAAGCACATTCCAGGACCCCACCCCAGACCTACCTTAATGGGTTGAATTGTGTCCTCCTCAAATTCACATGCTGAAGCCCTAACTCTTCAGCATGTAGAATGTGACTATATTTGGAGATGGGCTTCCCAGGTGGCGCTAGTGGTAAAGAATCCGTCTGCCAGTGCAGGAGATGTAAGGGATGCAGGTTCCATCCCTGGATCAGGAAGATCCCCTGGAGGAGGGCATGGCAGCCCACTCCAGTATCCTTGCCTGGAGAATCCCATGGACAGAGGAGCCTGGTGGGCTCAGTCCATGAGGTCACAAAGAATCAGACACTGAAGCAACTTAGCACACACACACATATCTGGAAATAGGGTCNCCTGGAGGAGGGCATGGCAGCCCACTCCAGTATCCTTGCCTGGAGAATCCCATGGACAGAGGAGCCTGGTGGGCTCAGTCCATGAGGTCACAAAGAATCAGACACTGAAGCAACTTAGCACACACACACATATCTGGAAATAGGGTCTTTAAAGCAGTAATTAAGGTTAAGTGAAGTCGTTGGAGTGGCCCCTGATCTCACATGCCTGGTGTCCTTGTAAGAAGAGATTAGGGCACAGACACGCACAGGGGAGGAGCGCGTGAAGACACCAGAGGAAGACGGCCATCTATGAACCAAGGAGAGAGGCCCTCAGAAGAAACCGACCCTGTCAACATTTTGATCTCAGGCTTCTAGCCTCCAAAATGTAAGGAAATAAACTTCTCTTGGTTAAGCTCCCCTGGCCTGTGGTAGTTTCTTATGGCAGTGCCAGCTAACTAATACACCAACTAAATCAGAAATTCTGGGGCCTAGCAGTTGGTGTTTTAACAAGCCCCCTAGGTGATTCCGATGCACACTCAGTGTGAGAACCACTTCTCTAAGCCATAATCAGACATGTACACCTCTCTGTTGCTAGGATGTATGAATACAAGCCTGGACCTGCCTTCAGCTGTGGTTCTAGCCTGGTGGGGGCAGCCTGTCTGAGAGAATGAAGTCAGATGCAAAGAGAAGCAAAGATGAAACTTGGAAAGGGAGAGAGAGAGAGCAACAGTGAGCAGAGATGGAAGAAATAGATGACAGTGTTCAAGTTCATAGGAGGCCACACTGGGATACCCCTGACCAGCTCACTCCAAAGTTTTGACACTTAAAAGACATCTTTGTCAGTTTCATGTCTGTAAATAGAGTATATGCTCCCAACAGATAAGACCTGGTTCATTTCCCCTACCTTCTCCACAGCTCTGAACAACAGGATCATAGAATAACAGATGTCTTCCAAGTAACTGTTGCCTGGTGAACGCTCACAAAACCACCCCTCCATCCCATCCTTGCAGCCGTGGCTGAGTGCTGGCCTCATCGGCTCCTGCCCAAAGCCCTACAACAGCCCCTAACTGGTCTTCTACATTCAATCTCTCCTCCTTACCCTCCCACATCCCTCTACCTTGCAGTGGAGGGAGCCAATTAATCCCTGGCACTCTGTGACCACGCTGCTGCCCTGATGGCCCCCCCTTCCAATAGCTCCCCACAGTCTTCTGATCCTTCAGGAGCTGTTTCTTTAACTCCTCCCCCAAGTCCTAACCATTGACACTTGCTCAAATGGGTGGGTGCACCTCTTAACCCCCAGCACCTGGGACAGAGACCAGCTAGCTAGCCCTCAAATCCATTTTGCCTCCCTTCTGGGAACACATCTAGACTATATTACCCAAACTCCCTTGCAGCTCACCATATCTATGTATCTAGCCAATGAAATGTAAGAGGAAGTGATATGCGTCACTTCCAAACTTGGCCCATAAAAACTTCCTGCATGGGGACTTTCCTGGTGGTCTAGTGGTTAAGAATCTGCCTTGCAGTGGAAGGTGCTCGGGTTCTATCCCTGATTGGGGAACTAAGATCTCACATACTGAGGAGCAACTAGAAAGTCTGTGAGCTGCAACAAAAGATCCTACATACTGCAACTAAGACCCAACACAGCCAACATACAAATATTTTTTTTAAAAAAACACCTGCAAGACCCTCTTTACTCTTTTCCCCCATCTACCAGCAGGAGGTCAACACTCAGGGTGACCTTGGCAGATGCAGGGAAGGTTGTAGAGCCTGGATTAATACTGGTGAGGTTCAGAGTACCCTTCCTCCTCCCCGTCACTAACTGAACTTTACCTGAGCAAGAAATTAACACCTGTTATGTGAAGAAGAACTGAAAAGCCTCTGATGAAAGTGAAAAAGGAGAGTGAACAAGTTGGCTTAAAGCTCAACATTCAGAAAACGAAGATCATGGCATCTGGTCCCATCACTTCATGGGAAATAGATGGGGAAACACTGGAAACAGTGTCAGACTTCATTTGGGGGGGGGCTCCAAAATCACTGAAGATTGTGATNTTGTGCTTCTTCCAGCCCAGTGTTTCTCATGATGTACTCTGCATATAAGTTAAATAAGCAGGGTGACTAGATGGAACTTTGTTGGCAAAGTAATGTCTCTGCTTTTTAATATGCTGCCTAGCTTGGTCACAGCTTTCCTTCCAAGGAACAAGCATCTTTTAATTTCATGGCTTCAGTCACCATCTGCAGTGATTTTTGAGCCAAAAATATATATATAATCTCTCATTGTTTCCATTGTTTCCCCATCTATTCCAACCAGTCCATCCTAAAGGAAATCAGTCCCAAATATTCATTGGAAGGACTGATGCTGAAGCTGAAGCTCCAATACTTTGGCCACCTGATGAGAAGAACTGACTCATTGGGAAAGACCCTGTTGCTGGGAAAGATTGAAGGCGGGAGGAGAAGGGGACGACAAAGGATGAGATGGTTGGATGGCATCACTGACTCTATGGACATGAGCTTGAACAAGCTCTGAGTGTTGATGATGGACAGGGAAGCCTCATGTGCTGCAGTTCATGGAGTCACAAAGAGTCAGACATGACTGTGCGACTGAACTGATATATGTATAACTGAGTCACTTTGCTGTATANTATGGACATGAGCTTGAACAAGCTCTGAGTGTTGATGATGGACAGGGAAGCCTCATGTGCTGCAGTTCATGGAGTCACAAAGAGTCAGACATGACTGTGCGACTGAACTGATATATGTATAACTGAGTCACTTTGCTGTATAGGAGAAATTAAATGCAACATTGTAAATCAACTATACTTCAATAAAATAAAATTTAAAAATTAATTTAAAAAAATAAGCAGGGTGACAATATAAACCCTTGATGTACTCCTTTTCCTATTTGGAACCAGTCTGTTGTTCCATGTCCAGTTCTAACTGTTGCTTCCTGACCTGCATATAGGTTTCTCAAGAGGCAGGTCAGGTAGTCTGGTCTAAAAATTCAGGCCATATCTCCTTGGCCCAGTGATATGATGTGAAAATAGCTCCTTGAGACTTGGAGATGTCAACATGCCGAATGCATGACAAGCAGTGAAAGAGAACTGCTCCAACACATCATTCTTATGGGCTCATTGTCTCAAGTTATGTAATAATAGAAATAAACCTGTTTGAAAATATAACATCACATTTACAGACAGACTTAAAACCCTGAGAATCGTCAGTGCAAGCAGCAACCTGGCTGGGGGGAAGCATGCTGTAAAAGCTATTGATAATAGGAAAGTCCTTGATTAATCTTTCAGCTAAGCAAGGAGGTGTCTGCTGTGGCCAATACTACTTGCTGCCATTGGATTAACACTGGTGGGGAAGTTGAAGTTCAGCTGCTTAAGATCACTGAACAAGTCACTTGGCTAAGAAACCAATGAGATCTTTCTTTGACTTATTTGGCATTGATATTTGGGCCTTGGGGACCATAGCTCTGAAGTGTACTCCACATATTAGGAATTATCTTGTTTATAATAATCATAATGGTCTCCCTAATGCACTGTATTCTCTCAAACTCTTTAAATGCATATTTGCAGCCACTAGCTACCAAGTAAATTATCTTCCTAGGACTGGAACATCAGAAAAGGAATGAATAAAATGACCAAAAATGGGTTTCCCATGTGGCACTAGTGGTAAAGAACCCACCTATCAATGCAAGAGACAGATGTGGGTTCAATCCTTGCGTCTGGAAGATGCCCTGGAGGAGGAAATGGCAACCCACTCCAGTATTCTTGCCTGGAAAATCCCAAGGACAGAGGAGCCTGGAAGTCTCAGTCTATGGGGTCATAAAGAATTGGACACGACAGAGACAACTTAGCATGCACATGAATTTGAAATTATGAACTNCCTGGAGGAGGAAATGGCAACCCACTCCAGTATTCTTGCCTGGAAAATCCCAAGGACAGAGGAGCCTGGAAGTCTCAGTCTATGGGGTCATAAAGAATTGGACACGACAGAGACAACTTAGCATGCACATGAATTTGAAATTATGAACTGTAAATACCACATAGATTCTGCAAAAAGACATTATAACCTGTGAACCTCATACAAAACTAGAAAAAAAACTGTAAGAACTTCAGGACAGTAACAAGGAGTGATGCTAAGCCCCTAAATTTTGATCAGATCTCCATTAGGCTCTCTCAGTTGACAACATCCCAAAATGGAGTCACTTATGATAAGTCCCATGTCATCAAACCAAGACTTAATAATTACAGTTTCAGCCTCTCCCGAGAATGAAATCTTAAACCAGTCAGTCAGGAACTACCTAGTCAGAACTAGTAAGTCAATCTGCCTGATAGACCCCTGTCGACCCCTAAAGGAAGGTCTTGCCACAACCAGTTCGTTCCCTTCTGCCTGTAAAGTTCTTTTATTTTGTATGGATCCTCAGAGCTCCTTTCTCTCTGCTAGATAAGATCCTGCCCCACTCATGAATTGTTGAATAAAACCAATAAGATCTTCAAAAATTATTTTAATGACAGACTATCATTATTGTGCAAATGCTGAAGAAGTAATGGATTGATGGCAGCTAAAAACAAAAAGAGATGTGATGATTCGACAATTTTGTGCCTCATGGTAAAAGTTCACCCCACCTCTGAAGTATTCTTGCTCAGAATTCAAATCTGATGGTGCCTCTAGATTTAACTCTTAATACACAGCAAATACAGAGGACAAATGACCATATCAAAGGACACCATGGGATACAAGCAGCAAAGTCCAGATGCGGCAAACAGGATAAACAACCAAGTTTCCTCAATAAATATAGAGCTAGGGAAAAATAGGAAGAGTAACCTACAGATAAAAAAAGACTTAAAAGACACTATAACCCAATTGCAATATACAGAACTTACTTGGATTCTGAATCACATAAAATTTTAAAGAAACAAAGTTATGAATTAACTCAGGAAATCTGAACACTAACTGCATATTTGATGACATTAAAGAATTCTTTATTTTTAGGTATGGTAATGATATCATGCACACTTAGTTACTCAGTCATGCCCAGTTCTTTTCGATCTCATGGACTATATAGATCACCAGGTTCCTCTGTCCATGGGATTCTCCAAGCAAGAATACTGGAGTGGGTTGCCATTTCCTTCTCCAGGGGATCTTCCTGNTATCATGCACACTTAGTTACTCAGTCATGCCCAGTTCTTTTCGATCTCATGGACTATATAGATCACCAGGTTCCTCTGTCCATGGGATTCTCCAAGCAAGAATACTGGAGTGGGTTGCCATTTCCTTCTCCAGGGGATCTTCCTGACTCAGGGATCAAATCTGGGTCTTCTGCATGGCAGGCAGATTTTTTACCATCCACGCCACGAGGGAAGCCCTTAATGATATTATAGTTATGTATTTTTCCAATTTTTATTGTGGTAAAATATACAGAATGTAAAATTCACCATCTTAACTGTTTTTAATAGTTCAATGGAATTAAATATATTCCTAATATTGTGCTACCATCCCCCACCATCCATCTCCACAACTGTCTTCATCTTGTAACACTGAATCCTGTACCCATCACACACTGCCTCCTCATTCTCCCCTCCCTCCAGCCCCTGGCAACCACCATTCTACTTCCTAGCTCTACGATTCTGACTACTCTAAGTACCTGCTGTAAGTGGAATCATATGGTGTTTGTCTTTCTGTGACTAGTGTATGTTTATAGCTATGTATTTTAATGTATTCTTATATTTATAGGCCTGATGATATTTTGTCTAAGCTAGGCTTTGTTTTAAAAATAGTCTAGGAGATTCAGACAGACTGATTTTAAGGCAACTCCATCTACTGTATGACCCTTCATCTCTGATACTTAGTTCATCTTTTTTTCCATTTGCTGAATGGGAATAATAATGGCACCTATTTCAAAACAATTTTTAAAGTATTAAATTAACTCACATGCATAATGCTTAAGAGTACCTACTTATAGACAGGTATCTAATAAATGCTATTTTCCCCATTCATTTACATTATTCTTTAAATAAATTTTTTTCTTGTTCATTTGAAAAGATATTTCACATACTGATTAAAAAAAAAAACCAACTATGTATTTGAGAATTGACTGGCTGGAAAGGTTTACAGTTCAGTTCAGTTCAGTTGCTCACTCTTGTCTGACTCTTTATGACCCCATGAACTGCAGCGTGCTAGGCCTCCCTGTCCAGCACCAACTCCTGGAGCTTGCTCAAACTCATGTCCATCGAGTCAGTGATGCCATCCAAAAGTTATTTTATATATGTATATATGCACACACACACACACATATAAATAATCTATGGGGACTTCCTTGGTGGTACTCCTCCTGCTACTACAGGGGACATGGGTTTGATCCCTGGTCCAGGAAGATCCCTTGGAGCATGCCACAGCGCCTCAGAGCAACTAAGCCCATGCTCCACAACTGCTGAGCCCACACTCTAGAGCCCGTGAGCCCCACCTGCTGAGCCCATGTGCTGCAGCTACTGAAGCCCATGCATCTAGAGCCTGTCCTCCACAAGAGAGGCCGCTGCAAGGAGAGGCCTGTACACCACAGCAGAGCGGCCCCCACGGCTGCAACTGGAGAGGGCCCACGTGCTGCGATGAAGACTGAGCTCAACATAAATAAATAAATAAAAGTTTTAAACAATAATAATCTGGGAGCATGAAAGTGTGAGGAGAGTGGGCAGGAGTAGATAAAACAAGGCAGCCTGTGGGATGACTATGAAGCTGGGTGACAGGTACACAGGGGTTCATTACTCCCTCTACTTTTGTATGAGCTTGGACTTTCCATAATAAATCTTTTTGTAAAGAGCACAGGCAAAACAAAGATATTTCCAAGCAATAGCAACAACAAAAGAAAGAGAATACAGAAGCAGGAGAGGGTTACAATCGTGCAGAGGGGAGGAGAGCGATGCCATTGAGAGAGAGACACAGAGAGAGCAGGAAGAGCAGCTTGGGAGGAGCAGTGATAAATAGGGCTTTGCACACATTGACTTCAAGATGCCAAACTCCCCCATTTAAGCATCCAGGCAGAATCAGTGTATCTTGGAAAGATCATTTAAAAAAAAAACTCCAAAACCTAGCTGACAAGTTCCAACACAACCTGGGAGAGCTCGATCCTCTACACTGCCTATCTGGGAGAGCAATTGTTTGTTCTGCCCTGTGTTTCCAGTCCATAACTCAGTTCTGTATCTGTGACAAGCTGCTTCCCAGTCCCATGGTGACCAGACATGATGCAGCATTCGGTACCTTGGAAACCATGAGAGAAGGGAGGAGACCTTGACAGGATGGGGGCCAGGAGCGCTTCTCAGAGAAATGACTTCACCTCACTTGCCAGGCAAACTGAGGCTTGGCGAGCATAGAGCTTATCCCCAGCAGAGACACCAACAGAACTCAGGGATCAGGGTTCTCAGCTAAGAGGGACTGGGACAAGGAGGCAAAAGGTAAGTAGCATTTTAAACTACAAATGGAGGACCTTTTTCATGACAAGCCCGCTGGTCATCCCACAGACAGCCCATCACTCCTAGCAACACTGAAAAATTCAGGTTTACAAGGACAGAGATCTGCTGGACATCAGCAATGGGGACTCCTCCCACCTCCCATGTCTGCCCGCTCAGTTCCTGCAAGATGGAGCCTCTCCCTAAACCTCATATCACGGAGCCCCCACCATCCACCCATGCACCCAGGCAGAAGCCAAAGGACTAATCTTTATGCCATGTCCCAGTCCCTCACACCTCACAAGGATCCATCCATCCCTCCTTCATCCGTTATTATTTACTGAGCACCTGCTGTGTGTCAGACACTCTTTTATGGTTGACAACGTGTCAATAAACGAATCAGAAAAATCCCTGCCTTTGAGGAACTTACACTGTAGAGGAGGGAGACGAATAATAACAAGTAAGGTGATTATGCGGCACATCTAAAAGTACAATAAAAGAGCAGGGTAGTAGAGGCTGGGGTTCTGGGAGGGGAGCAGTCCGTCACTGAGAACCATCTCTGCCTCCTCACTGCCCTGAACCAGGCCTCTGTCTCTCTCTCTCTCTCTCTCTCTCTCTCTCTCTCTCTCTCTCCTGGACCACTGTAGCTGCCTCTTCATAGCCCTCCCTGTCCCCACCAGCCCCTTCCCATCCATCTTACAATCAAGTTCATCTCGCTCAGTCACAGATCAGATCATGTCATTCCTTATGTAAAACCCTCTTATGACTGTAAATCCCTCCTTAGCATCCGCCTGCTCAGCTCATCACCCACCACACACTCTTCACACAGCCTGCCCTCCAACTGTGCATGCGTGCTAAGTAGTTTCTGTCATGTCCAACTCTGTGCAATCTTATGGACTGTAGCCCCCAGGGTTCTCTGTCTATGGGGATTCTCCAGGCAAAGATACTAGAGTGGATGCGTGTCCTCCTCCAGGGGATCTTCATGACCCAAGGATCGAATCGATGTCTCATATCTCCTGCGTTGGCAGGCAGATTTTTGTTTACCACTAGTATCACCTGGAAGCCCATCCTCCTACCCACACCAAAGAATATTGCACCCCTGCCCATCCTGCATGGATCTCAGCCACCCCCCAACTGGTCCTGAGCTCTGCAACAACCACCCTCAGCCCAGCTTTCCTCACCCTGCTGATGAATCCAGCCCAAAGACAGCCTGGGAGTTCAGGATCTCCATTATCAGACAAGGCAACAAAAAATCAAGGACCGTGGCCTCTGCCTTACACTGGGTTTCCTACAAACAGACTCTCAAGTGAGGAGTTGTGTACAGAAGGCTTACTGGGGAGTTCTCTCTGGAATCACCCCTGTAAGTGGGCAGAGACACAAGCTGACCCACAGTGAATTGCAACTGGTATCTCAGCAGATCCCACCGAGAGCCCTGGATCTGGGATGGCCCCTCAGAAGCATCCCAAATGAGGGGAGATGGCTGGGCTCTTACACTTGCACCTGGGCACAAGGCCCCTTCATAGCCACAGTGATCCCCTGAGATGAAGCACATGCAAGGGTGAGGCAGTTCCTACAGCCAAGGACAACTTTCAATGAGCCACCAGCAACCAACATTCCCAGCAGTTGGAGGATGGTGCCCCAACCCTGGGGAGGGGATCCAGGCAAAACTCCACAGTATCCACTACAGCCTCGGACAGACCTGAGTTTGAAACTTGCTTCTGTCACTTACAGCTGTGTGACCTCTGTGGAGATAATAACAGTCTCTGCCACTCACTGGACGCTGAGAGTCTTAAATAAGAGAAACTGTCTGGATAAAAATGGCAGCTGAACTTTAATGCTTATCTTGTCTCTCTCTCTGCATCCCCTCCCCTAAAATGACAATAAGGAAAAGAGAAAATATAAACCCAGAGGACAGGAAGCAAAGAAGAGGAGTCTTAATGGATGAGAAAGTTCAACGAATTTCTGTAAGATTGAAAAGGGCCAGAGGAGTGAGTGGTACTTATGTTGCAGAGTGATGGGACCTAAGCTCTCACACTCCACCACCGCTGAATGAGTGCTCTCGGAATAGCCACACTTGCCTTCTCTCTACATACTTTGGGGGCTGAATACCCCTGTCTGGTAGAATGTTCCTCAAAATGCCCATATAATATCTCCTGCAGTTAATTCATCTGCATTTCCCCAAAACAATTGTTTATTCCCAAACCTGTTTATGCCAACTATACTTGCTCTTGTAATTATGTGAGTCAATTTAATATTAATAAGCCAATAAAATATGATAGTGAAAGGGAGTTATTTTATGAAACTAAGTTAGAAGCCTTGAAAAACTCAGTGAAGGCAGATTGCTATTTAAAAACATGTTCAGATGAGTTACAGACAAGCAATTGTAACAGATTGGAAGGAAATTATATAAATCTAGAAGGAATCTGTGTTCAGATTGTTCTATAAGTTCCTATAAGTTTAGCTGTACTATAAAGAAGCAAACCAGGATCTGGTAGACAATGCTTTAAACACTGGGGTTTGTGCAAGAAAGACCTTACAGAATTCCCATGAATAGACCCATACTCAAAGAAAAAGGAACAGGCATTTGTATGTTTTGGGTTAAAATTAAGTGCCTACAGTGTGTTTTATTTTTCAGTGATTTCTTGCATGGAACAATTTTTGATGAACTAAACTTGTACTAGTTTCTACTGAATCAGATAAGACCTGCAGAAGGTGTGCTGCTGAGAAGAAAGTCAATGGCTCTGCTGAGCTGGGAAGGGGGCACAGAATAGTAGAGATGAGATTTTGAGGCCAGAAGGGGCAGAAAACAGGAGGATTAACTGAGAATCTGCCCGGGGAACGGTCAGACCCCACAGCCCTCTTCTCACTCCGTAGAGAATAAGGCTGCAAGCAGTGACCACGAGACCCATCACTATGTACCAGGATAATAGCTTTACAAGCCCAACAACCCATGGGGCAATATTCTTATTAGGTCAAATTTACAGATAGAAAACTGAAGCACAGGGAGATTAAATGACTTGTCCAAAGTCGTACAGCTAGTAAGTGGCAGAGATGGGATTCAAATCTAGGTATTCTGGCTCCAGAACCCATGCTTTTAACCATATCCATCCTGCCTTACAGAGTGGTCCCAGAGAAAAGAACTCCCCTTGTTGATATTTATCTGTCTCCCAACCAAAAGCCCAGACCCTATCTGATCCACCTAAAGGGAAACTGGTACATCTGCCTTCACAGGACATCAAATGTCAGTCAACTTCTTGGACTCTCATCCTAACTGTGTACAGAAACCTAAGATCACTAAATATCAGTGAAATCTCCAACATGGGGAGGGACACAGAGTCTAAGAGAGACCATAATAAATCAAACAAACAAAACAGGTCAACTAGAGGAGACAGAGATAAGCCAGGGAACAGGAGGAGAAAATCACTAAGTAATATCCTGAGAGATAAATAAAGAAGCTATATCAATTGTTTTATTTGGGAGAGAACAGGGAACAAATAAGAACTCTTAGAAATTAAAAATATAATAGCTGAAGTTTAAAAATTCAATAGAAGGATTAGGACATAAATTTAAAGAAATAATCTAGAGAGCAGAACAGAGAGAGAAGGACAAAGGAAATAGGAGAAAAGAGGTGAGGAAGATCAGGTCCAGGATCCAACGCACAGGAGCTTCAGAAAGGAAAGAGGAAGAAGGAAATTATTAAAGAAAAAAGTGTTTTGTCTCCATGGAACTGAAGGACATGAGTCTCTAGATTGAAAAGGGCCACCCAAGGACTAGCACAATGAACGACAGAGTCACAAATATGTCACATGCATTCTGAAATTCCAAAATTCCAAGGATAAACAGAAAACCCTAAAAAACAGAGAGGGAGAAGAAGAGAGAGAACTTACATATGAAATAAGGAATCAGAAAGCACAAAGATTCGGAACAGTAAATCCAGGTGCAGAAGACAATGGAGCAGAGTGTCGAGTTTCTGAAGGAGAATAATTTCCAGCCCCAAATTCTATGCTTAGCTGAATTATCAATCAAGTATAAGAGTAGAATATAGGTTAAGTCCACATACATGAAAACTTCCCACCCCTGCCCAATTTCTTAAGAGGCAACTGGAGTTTCCCAAAGAAGGGAGTAAACAAACAGAGCCAGACAGAGGACCAAGAAACAGGAACATGGGAAGAAAGCTCTGGGGAAAAGAGCCCCAGCAGACAGCTGGCCAGTGCAGTTTGGGAGGGAACATCTCTGGGAGAAGGAGGCCCAAGTCAGAACGTGGAACATGACAGAGGTTTTGTGGGGGGAAATATGGGTTGAGAGGTGTAAGGCAATTCTGATACAGCATTTGGGGAAATGAAGAGCCACATTTTCTTAATAGTAAGTCTGATCACTGAGTTACCTAAATATAGTGTTCCAGATATACTGGGCAGGGGAATGGGGTCGGAACACAGCTAATTATTTATTCCATCGGGCAGACAATAGGCAATGTCTGAAACTGGTAAATTGAGAAGCAGCAATATAAGCATATTAGTTCAAAACATATAAGTAAACATTAGAAAACAAGTTAAAAGGGCTCAAAGGATTACTACCCGCGGGCAGAACTGGCGGGATGGATTGGGTGAGCAGGTAGAGCTATTTTTTCAGTAAGAGCATCTGGCCTGGGCCTCAGATTTCCTAAAGCATTTTCACATGCAGCATCTCATCCGCTTCTTAGAAACTCCCTTGCGAGGCAGGAAACCGAGGCTCAGACAAGGGCATTGATTTCTCAAGGTCAAAGAGCGAACGAGGCCAGACCTCCCAGAGTTTGTTCCTTGCCCCCTTCCCCCACCCACACACCGAGCTCCAGAAACCTGCTGAGGACCAGCGGGTGCGCCGGATGGCTCACCCCCAGTCCCGACGCCCCAGACAGTGTCTGGGAAGTACAGCAGCAGGAGTGTGGGCGCGGCCGGGCTCAGCCAGCCACTGCCCCTGCGCCGCCCGCCGCGTCCACGCTGTCCTTGGAAGGACGCGCGGGGACCCGCGCGCAGTGCGGCAGCGCCCCCTGCCGGACGCCGGGCGCTCCGCTCCGCACCGGCCCCGCGCGGAGCTGCGGATAACCGGATGGGTCCCCGGCGCGCGTGGCTGTCACCCGCAGGCTCCGACCCCGGCGGGGCCGACTCTGGACCATTCAGGGCCAGCAGATGAGGTATTGACAGAGAGACCCTCTCTAGAATCACAAGACGCGTCGGCCCCCGGGACCCTCTCCTTGGACGGCCTCTTAGGACTAGAAAGGGTGACGACCTACCCAAGGTCACACAGCACGTCCATGGTACAACTGGGACTAGACCAACACCTCCCGTGGAACCTTCCAGAGATCCAAACCCGGTTTCTAGAGCCCCTTCCAACTGGCCTTTTGGGCTTTGGGGAAGAGCCAAGGACGAAGGGAGTTGGGTTCCCGCACTGTTAACACGCACCCCTGGGTGACCTTGGGCGGGACCTGCTCCTCCCGGGGGCCCTCGGAGGGCGCATGACCTCCAAGGGTCCTTCGCGCACCCAGCCGGGCTGTGTTCCGCTCTTGGCAGCCGCTCATCGCTCGAGAGACGCCGACAGCGGCTGCGGCTGACCCCTGTTGGCCACGGGAAGAGTCGCTGCTCTGGAGGCTGGCGCGAGCCCCACTGACCGCGCCCACCCCGAGTTGGGGGGTACCCCTCCCTCCCCGCGTGAGCATCAGCGGGCACTCGCACGGCGCTCACACTGAGCACACGGGCTCAGACACACCGCGGGGCGCGGGCGGCATAAGATGCTTAAACACACCTTTCCAGCTGCACGTTTTAGATGAGGGAGACCTTCACAGTGTTCCCAGGAGGGAGCCAGGTTTCCGTAAGAGCAGCACAGTGAGGTGGTCAAGAGCCGTGACTCTGGAGCCCCAGCAACTGGGTTTGAGTCGTAATTCTCAGCTGTGTGACCTCGGAAAAGTTAACAAAACTCTGTGTCTCAATTTTTGCCACCAGAAAGTGAGGATAATGACCAATACATAACGCTGTATGTACGTGAACTCATCTAACTACACTGCAACTCTGCTGTGCTGTGTGCTCAGCCCCTAAGTCACGTGGAACTCTTTGCAACCCCGTGGACTGTAGCCCGCCAGGCTCCTCTGTCCCTGGGATTTTCCAGGCAAGAATACTGGAGTGGATTGCCATTTCCTTCTCTAGGGCTTGTGATGTAGGTACAGTTATTATCCCCATTTAACAGTAAGGCACAGAAAGGGCTTTCCAGTGGTGAAGAATCCATCTGCCAATGCAGGAGATGCAAGAGATGTGGGTTCGATTCCTGAGTGGGGAAGATCTGGAGGAGGAAATGGCAACCCATTCCAGTATTCTTGCCTGGAAAATTCCACAGACAGAGGAGCCTGGCGGGCTACAGTCCATGGGGCTACAAAGAGTTGGACATGACTGAGCACATACTCACACACAAAGAGAAAGGTTAAGTAACTTAACCAAGGTCACACAGGAAATAAGTGGTAGAGTCAGGACAGAAACCCAGGTAATCTAGCTCCAGGATTACCGCTCTTAATCACCATACCAGGATGATAATAGCACCCACATTATGTGATTGTTGTGAAGATTTTATGAACGGATATGTGTAAAGTGCTCAAAACAGTACCTGGCAGGAGGCCTTGGTTCAGTGTTACTGTGACTGTTCACTCAATATCTACTGTGTGCCAGACACTATACTACACACCTCGGAGCCACTGCCCCGGTGAAGCTGCCAGCCCAGAAAAGAGACACTGAACAGGCCTGAGGAACACGTGGGTGCCCTCAAAGTCAGGATCCCAGGCCCGAAGGTAGCCCAGACCCATCTGTCCAGTGACCCANAATACTAGAATATTGGCTCAGACACATAAAAATCCAGGGATTGTTTAGGCATAGCTGAATCTAGGAATGCAGTATAATCAAATATGCCCTCTCTCTGCTCAATTTTATTTTATGATAGCTTCATACCCAAGAATTTTGCCTCCTTGCCATCATCAGATAGAGTCTGGATTATTCTTATACCTCGCAATGTCAGAGGAAAGTGCATAGTATCCCTCCCCATGATTCATATCGATAATTTAAAAGGGAATTGGATCTTTAATTTCATATGCACCATGAAATTGATGAAGGGAAGCCAGGTGATTACAAGCTCTACCAGGTAGGAGAAGGATGCAAAGAGAACAATGCCAAGAAGATAAAAATAACAGATATCCACTACACTGTGGTACCATATTCTAGGGAAATTCTCAAATGTCAATATTTGAAAGATTTTGTGACCCATCAAACTATGCATTTTCACACAATAAACTATGATGTCCTTTTAGTCCTTACTATCGCTTAGTTCAAATCAAAATAATTAACTACTACTATATGCCTCATCACCAGATATACATAGAACTGAAAAGTTCTAATGAAGGATTGGAATGGCTCTGTTTTGAATTTGTTAACTATTTGTTTAACCTGTGCTGTCAGAAGTACTATAAATCCATCTTGGATAATTGTGTGTGCCTTTTTTTTTTCCTAGATACCCTTGAATGTCTCTAGGGACTCTATTTTCTTTACAAATGGCTAATTTTTCTTAAATTATACATTTAGATTGAAAGATGTGGAAATGGCATAAAATATCAGGAAATTCACCAAGGAAGAAAAGCCAGAAATAACACACCTGTAAAAGTAAAGAATATAACCACTATGTTAGTATGCCAGTGGAATGTCAATTTAAAACATAGGTAATTATAGCCCTCATTGACTATTTTAAAGCATTTTAACTCAAGTATATGAAAGCGATGCTAAATCTCATTCTTTTTTCTGAAAGCTCCCTCTGGTTTGAGAAAAGATTTGTATATTTCATATAAAAGCAATTTTACTGCTGCATTCATTCAGCATTCAATAGATATCTGATGAGTACCTATGTGTGTCAGCTATTAATATTATACTTCATTTTGAAGATATGAAACCAAGTTCCTCTAAAACTGAATTCTTCTGCTGAGTTTATGATCAACCTCTTTATCCAAAATGTTATTCCCTTTCTTGTCCAACATCTGTTCCTCTGAAGATTGAGGAGTATCAAAGAAAGGGGGGTACTGAGACTGCATGTAAGCCTCTGTGTCCCTGTCCTTCGAAGTAAAAGGCTTTTGCTTTGGTCTCCCAGACCACCCCTGTGCCTCAAAAGGCTGACTCANAGCTACCCACTCCAGTATTCCAGCCTGGAGAATTCCATGGACTGTATAGTCCATGGTGTTGCAAAGAGTTGGACACGATTGAGCGACTTTCACTTTGCTGGTCTGGGTGCACAGGTTACTTTGTTTTTAAAAAATCACCCCCAAAGCCCAGGGGAAATATTTGCTGTGCAAGAGCTGGGGGCCCAGCTTGAAGCCTGAGGGAGGGGAACTCTGAATGACTCCTTGGGATATAAACATCTCACCCCTATCCGTGATGGAGAGGCTGGAAGGCCCCAGCAGGAGCTTGTGTATGGGGAGGGTGATGGGACAGACTGACTTTCCTGGTTCTTCCACTGGTAAATAAGATTGCTCTTACAAAACGTCCTTGTTGATGCCTTTTGGGGGGCTAAAGGGACAACCACCCCTCTCCCCTAGGGGCAACCAGTTTAATCAGATCGCTTATCTTATGGCTCCCAGTTGCAGCCTGAGCTTATAGGAAAAGAAACCTGTTAACCAGGTTCTAGAACTTTAGGGTCCTCTTAGGGCTTCCCTGGTGGCTCAAACAATAAAGAATCTGCCTGCAATGCAGGAGACTTTGGTTTAATCCCTGGATCAGGAAGATCCCCTGGAGAAAGAAATGGCAGCCCACTCCAGTATTCTTGTCTGGGAAATCCCATGGACAGAGGAGCCTGGTAGGCCGAAGTCCACGGGGTCGCAAAGAGTTGGGCACAACTGAGCAACTAACACTTTCACTTTTAGGGGGAACAGACTGGAGAACTTTCAGAGGGAAGGACAAGGAGCAAATATTTGTGGAGCCCTCTTTTGTGTCATACCCTTAGTAGGTGCTTCACCTCTATGGTTGTTTCATTTTTAAATCTCTTTAGCAGCCGTGTGAGGGAGAGGTAGCATTCGTTATTCCCTGTAAGCTTCCCCAATGGCTCAGCGGTAAAGAATCTATCTGCAATGCAGGAGATGCAGCAGGAGCCGTGAGATCGATCGATCCCTGGTTTCAGGAAGATCCCCTGGAGGAGGAAATGGCAACTCACTGCAGTATTCTTGCCCAGAAAATTCCCTGGACAGAGGATCCTGGTGAGCTACAATCCGTGAGGTCTACAATGAGTCAGACACGACTTAGCTACTGAACCACAACAACAAAATTTTATATATAGCAGAACCAAGATGCCGTTGGTGGCATTGCTCTCCCAAGGTCACGGGGCAGGAAAGCAGCAGAGGCAAGATCTGAACTCCAATCAAGGTGACCTCAGAATGGGACCCTTTCCCACTACATTCCAGTGCTTTCTTAGAGGGGACTGGTGGCAGGGAGGGATGATGGGGACATGGGGACAACAGGAAAGGAGAAAGGCTAGAAGAGGGAGGTTCTCCAGACCAGCAAAGTTAGAGAAATGCAGGTTAGGAGTCAGCATCTTCACCAAGGTCTCTGTTTCCTCCCGGCCACACACATTCAGCACGACTGGGGCCTCCTGCCTCTGCAGGGTATTTTTAAAACCACCCACCTCTAAAACTCCTCTGTTCCTGTGCTTGAAAGTCCCTCTGAAAAGTTGGAATAAATTCGCCTGTCTTTTCTCCCAGACAAATGCAGAGGAGGAAAACAAAAAGAACACGTATTTTATGAGCGCAAATTTGGGACAGTGACACCTGCAATCATCATTTTACAGCACAATGATATACAGTAACTAGGTGTCAGGAGTAATCTATGGCCACGAGAATAGAGTCATCTCTGCAAGGAAAAAAAAATTCTTTCTTCCCAGAAGGAAATCTGAGCGGTGGAGAGAGGGAGAGGGTGGGAACTGCAGCCTGCAGGAGGCAGGGCACAGCTGCCACGGGGCCCAGGGCAGCTCAGGTGGCACCCGCGGGGGAGGAAGAAGGGGTCACGAGGGCCGGATTTGAGCCCAGCCTCCCGGCTGTGATATTTTGCAGCTGAGAGACTCTGGGCACATCTGTTTCCCTCCCTGGAAGGTGTTTCCGGGGTGTGCCGGGGCCCCAAGTCCTCCTGGAAGATTTCTGAGTAGGGGAGCTGGAGATGGGCCCTGAGAGACGGGAGGATATGGACGGGGCCAGTGAGGCCGGAGAGACATTCCAGACCGGAAAGCCGGCCCGGCAAAGACGGGGAAGGGGGCAGCCTGCCTCGAGAAGCCTCTTGAGGGAGAACTGTTTATTAAGACTGCACCATTCACCGCCATTTCCAGTTTGATCCTTTATGACATAAAATTCTGGGGTTCTGCCTTCGTTTTCTTCACAAAAACACTACCCAAAAGTCATTTTGTGTCTGATAACTTGAGCTCAATTTGTCTCTACAACTTCCTCAAGTAAGTCACCACTCAACCTGAGTTTCCTGATCTATAAAAGGGGGATATTGAATCTGAAGCTATTGTGAGGATTGCATGAGATAATATAAATCCATGCAATATAGTCAAATTAACTTTCAACAAAGGACCTAAGAATATATAATGGGGAAAGGACAGTCTCTTTAACAAACAGTGCTGGGAAAACAGGACATACATGTACAACAGAATGAAATGGGACCACTATCTCACACCACACCCAAAAGCAACTCAAAATGGATCAATGACTTGAATATAAGACCTGAAGCCATAAAATTCCTAGAAGAAAACATTAAGGGAAAGCTCCCTGACAATGAGTTGTTGACACCAAAAGCAAAGGCAACAAAAGCAGAAGTAAATAAATGGGACTACATCAAACTAAAAAGCTTATGCATAGCAGACCACATATCTGATAAAGGGCTAATATCCAAAGTACACAAGGAACTCATACAACTCAACACTAAAAAACAAAAACATAACCCAATTTTTTAATGGGCAAAGGATATGAATAGACATTTTCCCAAAGAAGACGTACAAATGGCCAACAGGTACATGAAAAGGTGCTCAGCATCACCAATCATCAGGGAAATACAAGTCAAAACCACAGTGAGATATCACCTCATGGATGTTAGAATGGCTGTTATCAAAAAAGACAAGAAACAACGAATGTTAGCAAGCATGTGGGAAAAAGGAAAGCCTTGGGCATAGTTGGTAGGAATGTAAATCAGTACACCCAGTATGGAAAACAACCAGGATTCTAAAGAAATTAGAACTACCATATGATCAGTGGTAAAGAATGCAGGAGACGCAGGTTCAATCCCTGGTTTGACAAGATCCCCTGGAAAAGGAAATGGCAACCCACTCCAGTATTCTTGCCTAGGAAATCCCATGAATTGGAGGAGCCCGATGGGCTACAGTCCACGGGTTGCAAAAGATTTTGACACAACTTAGAAACTAACCAACATCACTGTGTGATCCAGCAATCCCATTTCTGGATATTTATTCAAAGGATACCAATCACTATCTCAAAGAGGTATCTTCACTCTCTGTTCACTGTAACTTGAATTTGTTATAGATGGCCTTTATTATGTTGAGATACGTTCCATCTATACCTAATTTATTCATAGACATTTGTTCCTTGGAAGGAAAGCTATGAAAAACCTAGACAGCCTGTTACAAAGCAGAGACACCTCTTTGCCGACAAAGGTCCATCTAGTCAAAGGTAACAGTTTTTCCAGTAGTCATGTACGGATGTGAGAGTTGGACCATAAAAAAAGGCTGAGTGCCAAAGAATTGATGCTTTCAAACTGTGGTGCTGGAGAAGACTCTTAAAAGTTCCTTGGACTGCAAGGAGATCAAACCAGTCAATCCTAAAGGAAATCAACCCTGAATATTCATTGAAAGGACTGATGCTGAAGCTGAAGCTCCAATACTTTGACCTCATGCAAAAAGCTAAATCATTGGAAAAGACTCTGATACTGGGAAAGACTGAAAGCAAAAGGAGAAGGGAGTGGCAGAGGATAAAATGGTTGGATAGCAGCAACGACTAAATGGACTTGAGTTTGAGCAAATTCCAAAAGATAGTGAAGGACAGGGAACCCTGGCATGCTACAATCTATGGGATCGCTAAGAGTCAGACGTTACTTAGCGACTGAACAACCACATATGATTTTTATTAATAAGGTGTATGAAATTTATTGATTTGAACATGTTGAACTATCCTTGCATTCCTGAAATAAATCTGATGGTGGTGTATGATCCTTTTGTTATTCTGATTAATTCAACTTGATAACATTTTGCTGAGAATTTTTGCATCTATGCCCATTAAGGCTTCCCTGGAGGCTCAGCTGGTAAAGAATCCGCCTGCAACGCAGGAGACCTGGGTTCCTTCCCTGAGGTGGGAAGACCCCCTGGGGAAGGGAATAGCTACCCACTCCAGTATTCTGGCCTGGAGAATGCCATGGACTGCATAGTCTCTTGGATTGCAAAGAGTCGGACATGACTGAGCGAACTTCACTCTCATAACATTAATTTTCCAGTGTTGAACCAGTCTCTCACACCTGGGATAAATATCACTTGGTCATGATCTATACAAAATTCTCAATATTTTAAAAACATTTTTATTATGGCTTTTTTTTAATATACAAAAATAGGAAGTATATATAGTAAGCACTCATGAACCTATGTTCCAGCTTCATCAGTCATCAACCCCTGGCCAGTCTTGATTCACCTACATTTCTACCAGCTCCCTCTCCCCACTGTCCCCTCACTGTTGAGGGTTTTTTTTTTTTAATCGAATTCTATTCACTTAATCCATAAACATTTCAACATTGCCTAAAAAAATAAGAATTCTTTCTGTTTTAAACAAATCCCTTAGCCTACCATAAAATTTTAACAATTATTAATATTATTAAAAATACAATCAAACGGCAGAAACTAACACAACATTATAAAGCAATTATATTCCAATAATGAAGTAAATAATGCAATCGGCACACACAAATACTACGCAGCTTGGTGAATTTTCACAAAGCCCACTGCCTGTCTAACCAGCTCCCAGATCAAAGTACAGAGCATGATAGAACCCGCAGAAGCCTCCCTTGCCACAGAGTAATTCTGCTGTTCTTTAAACCCAAAGACTTTCCGGGACAGAGTCAAGCAACAGTAAGCCTAGCCCTGCGGCTCCGTGACCCCAGCCCCGGGAACAACGATTCCAGACGAAGCCACACAGCCAGGACCTCAATTACTTCTGCTATCCATCAGCGCTTTCCAGTTTTCACAGATGGATTTTTTAAGTACTCCTTGTATCATTTCATCCTTGTACTGACCTAGTGAGGTAGGCACAAGAGGCAGTCCATTAGTTACCCCAATTTATCAAGAAATTGAGATCTGGAGAAGTGGTTTGACATGCCCCAAGTCACACAGGTAGTTAATACTCAGTAGAGAGAATGCAAGGAAATTGCATGGGCCAGGTTAGTCATATAATTCATGTCATGTAAACCTCACAGCAGCCCTCAAGGAAGCTGAGGCCCAGAGAGGTTGGAGTCTTGCCCAGGTCACACAGTTGGTGGGTGGTATAAGCTGGGATTTGAATACAGGTCTGCATGCATGCGTGCATGCTAACTCACTTCTGTCACATCCAACTCTGTGTGACCCTATAGACTGTAGCCTGCCAGGCTCCTCTGTCCATGGGATGCTCCAGGCAGGGATACTGGAGTGGGTTGCCATGCCCTCCAGGGCATCTTCCTGACCCAGGGATCAAACTCACATCTCATGTCTCCTGCATTGGCTGGTGGGGTCTTTACTTCCAGCACTACCTGGGAAGCCCGAATACAGATCTGTGAATGTCACTCGGTCGTGTCCGACACTTTGCAGCCCCTTGGACTATACAGTCCATGGAATTCTCCAGGCCAGAATACTGAAGTGGGTAGCCATTCCCTTCTCCAGGGGATCTTCCCAACCCAGAGATAGAACCCAGGTCTTCCACGTTGCAGGTGGATTCTTAACCAGCTGACCACAGGGAAGACATACAGCTCTACAGGCATCTAAACCGCAACACTGCCCACCCCACCCCAGAGCCATCGCGCCTCTGGATTTCAAGACTGAGCTTCACCCACAGTCACCGACTATGCCCCCAGCCCCTTCACTGAGCCTGTCCATTCAGTCCACTCCAACACACTCATTGAGCAGCCACAGGTCTGCCCACACCCACACCAGTTGCCTCCTCCTGGCCAACACCAGGCCTTTTCCAGCGCACTGTTTGTGGACCTAAAGGACAATCCCCACCTTTGGAACCCCAGAGGCAGGCAGAGAGGCAGGGAGAAGAGGGCCCCCAGAGCACCGCCATCTCACGTCCCCCTCCCCTTCCCTCCTCCTTCCCTTCTCACTCCCCCATGTCCCCCTCCTCTGCCCCTTGTGCCGCTCAGTTCCCTCCTCCTCCCCTGCCCGCTCCATCCCACAGCCTCCACCCCGCCAGACGAACTTGAACGTGTCTTCAGCAAGTGAGGGGAAAGTTTTTCATTTAAAGTCAAGCCTCAAAAGAGAGACAGAGGAGGAAGGTGGAAATTAAAGCGGCCGTTGCACCAGGGAGCTGCTCCCACCTCCCAGACCAGCGCCAGCAGGGAGGCCACTCTGGACACTGCAGTTCTCTTTGGCTTCTTATCACCAGCGACCTGTGCCCAGCTCTACTAAAGACCCGAGGGGAAGAAAGGGAAGAAAACAGGATGAAAACCAGGTGTGGGAGCAGCCTGTGGTATGCGAGTAATCTCACTTAATTTTAGCCGCCTCTAATTTTCAGTCTTGTCATCACATTCGATTTCTTCTCCCTGCCTCGCCCCATTCCCAGCTCAGCAGCGATTTCCAAATTCGTGGCTCACTCTGGCCCTATCACATAATGAATCGGTGGGCAGATACCAAATAAGGCAGCGCACTGGATCAGAGGAAGGGGAGACAAGAGATGCTTGTCGCTGTTGGTACGTGACCTTTGGGAAGTTATTTAGCCTCTGTGGCCATCAATTTCCTCATCTCTAAAGTGGGAAATAGATAGACAGCAGCTACCTCATAAATTTGATGGATATGAAGGGAGTTAATATATGGAAAGCACCTCCAGTGCCAGGGACATACTAAGTGCTCAATAAATGCTAATAAATGCTCAAGCAGCATCCTCAGCTGCATCTCTGCAGGGTGAGGGGTGGGGGACAGAGGTTAACTCTGTCCATCTGAAGCCCAGACATCCCTAGGGGTTGCAGAGCCGCTGCCAATACTCCTAGGCATCACTTAGGTGATGACTGCCTCTCTCCTTTCATGCCTCTCAGTTTCACATGTGTGCTGTGCCCAGAACACTTTTACCCCTTTCTCTTTTTGGAGAACTCCTATGTACTTCAAGGCCGAGCTCACATGTCACCTCCTCTATGAGGCCTTCCTGACTTCCCAGACCATTAGTCAGTCCCTCTCTACTCAGTGTATCCCTGGCATTTTGGGTAGAACCTCAATTGAGAAAACTCAAGACCACTCCAAGTACAAAGTGCTTTATTATCTGCTCAGCCACTCCCAGGGGCAGGTGGTCAACATGTTTCCTGCGTGATATGAAGCCCTGGAAGACAGGACCTTGATTGTCAACATTCCACTCCAGATAGTTACTGAGGACCCACTGGGAGCCAAGGACCAAGGACTAAATCTTTTAAGTTTTAATCTACAACTGAGAAATTACTTCTGATAAGAAATAGTCTCCACTACAACATCCCAAACTGCGAAAATGTCAGATGTTTGGTAGAAAAACGGGAGTCACAATATCCTACACCCCTCCCCCGCAGTCTTCGTTCTGCTCAGCTCTGTCAGTAGCACACAGGGAGAGAAAGAAAAAAGAGAAATACAGCAAACCCAGCTGTCACCAGAGGGGATACACACCAGCACTGTCGCACATCCACTGACTTTACATCCCTTATTTCATGTCATCACTGTAAGGCAGGGACTATTACCTGCTCCCCAATAAGAAAACTGAAGCTCACAGGGATGGCTGACTTTCCCATCCTCATGGGCAAAAGTGGCAAATCTGACACCACAGCCCAGTGCGTCTCTGGGGAAAACAGGTGCCCTTCTCTCCACAGGGCAGCCTCCAATCTCGTGACTGGGGCCTTAATCACCCATTATCTCCACAATCTCACCTCCCTGGGTTGGCCTGTCTTCCCCCTGACTTCCTTCCCTGTTCTCAGGACATATCCGTGTCCCGAGATTATTTACAACCATTAATCAGAGATCAATTTCCATGTGTCTTCTGACTTTACAGAAACCATGAGGGAAACAAGCAAACACACCAGCCCTTCCACATACTCAGAGCTCTGTGCTACTTAGGGCAGCTCTAACACCCAGGTAACTGAGGAAAGTACCAGACACACGGGTCAGCGATTCGGTGAGACTCCGAACTGTGAACAAGAGAATTAAGTGTCTGCTGCACATCACAGCAGCTGTGACCAGGCGCTGCCATAAGGCTGACAGTATATAATGGAAGATACTACGTTTCATCCCTACAAAACTCAGGTTTAAAAGACGAAGATGACATAAATATTTTAGCCTTTTATCCCAGGCTCAACCAGTAGAGGATTACCATCTCTCTCAGCCTCTTTCTATTCTTTGAGATTATATCCAACCTGAAAAACCTCTCTCAAATCTCTAAGGCCTTCCACCAAGTGTTCTAAAAATAACAGCATGTGAAGCCCACCTCCACCCAGCTCGTCGCTCTCCCCCCACTCCCTGGGGAAGATTTTATGCAGCTGCAAAGATGTCTGCTGTTTAGATGGCAACTCAAGTAGAATCCATTAGTACCTAAACATCCTTCAGCTGGAAGCCTCCTTCTCCAAGGGACAGCGAAATTGCACAGGGACTGCAGAGTGGCCCGGCGCCAGAGCTGCCTTTTCACTTTGTTATTTACATCGGACAAGTGTGCACTGTCCATGGCCCTTCCAAACAAGCACTCATCTATAGGGAGCAGGTACCCCTTGTAACGTCACCGACTCCTCGGCCACGCTCAGGGGAAGGCCATCCCCCAGACAGAGAATGAGGAGTCCAGGAGGCCCCAGCCTTCTTCTCTTGGTCCCTGGGCAGGCTTGTGATTCCTGTTCCCTGGTATCCAGAGCTTTCCAGCTGCCTGCACCAGCACTGCCAGCTGGGAGTTCTCCACCCCTGCTGCTGCTGCCCTCCTCCGTGTGGCCCTGCCCAAACCAAGGGAAAGACCTGGACACTGCTGTTCCAACTCCAGCTCTGCTGGTTAATGCTGTGCAACTTTGGGGAAGTGACTTACCCTCTCTGAACTTCAGCTTCCTTAAGTATAAACTGTCTGGGCCCAGTTTAAAAAGTCAGATTGTCCCAGTTCTCAATTCTATGGTTCTACTAAGCACCCTCGCCAGTCTTCTTAGGAGCCTGAGACTAGTGCTTACTGGATGGCTTGGCTGGAAACCACTTCAGGGGCCCTGCTCAGAAGTGCTTTCCTTCACGGAAGACAATGACAAGCCCAGCTGCTGCCCCTTCTGGACACTCTTCCCAGAGTTCCAGGACAGTCTTTGTCCCCCTTTCTTTGACTAACACTGGGGTGTGGAAGCCAAAGCTTTCTTTGGTCTTTTTTCCCAGAAGGTCAGTGCATCTCTATGAAGACTGGAATCCGAGTACCACCTAGAGCCACCCTAATACCAATGCCAACACCCAACCCAAGAGCCGGGTTGCTCTGATAGACTGGGATGCTCGCTAGGGCCAGGCTCAGGTCTCAGCACATTCTGTGTTGTTGTTCAGTTGCTAAGTCGTGTCCAACTCTTTGTGACCCCATGGACTGCAGCACACCAGGCTCCCCTGTCCTTCACTATCTCCTGGAGTTTGCTCAAATTCATGTCCATTTAGTCGTTGATGCCATCCAACCATCTCATCCTCTGTTGCCCTCTTCTCCTCCTGCCCTCAATCTTTCCCAGCATCAGGGTCTTTTCCAATGATTCAGCTCTTTGCATGAGGTCAAAGTATTTTATTGTAGCTTCAGCTTCAGCATCAGTCCTTCCAATGAATATTCAGGGTTGATTTCCTTTCAGTTTGATGGGTTTGATCTCCTTGCAGTCGAGGGACTCTCAAGAGTCTTCTCCAGCACCACAATTCAAAAGCATCAGTTCTTTAGCACTCAGCCTTCTGTATGGTCCAACTCACACATTTGTACATGACTACTGGAAAAACCACAGCTTTGACTATATGGAGCTTTGTCAACAAAGTGATCTTTCTGTTTTTTAATAGGCAATCGAGGTTTGTCATACCTTTTCTTCCAAAGAGCCAGTGTCTTTTAATTTCATGGCTGCAGTCACCATCCACAGTGATTTTGGAGCCCAAGAAAATAAAAGTCTGTCACTATTTCCACTTTTTCTCCCTCTATTTGCAGCATCTCATTATTCCTTAGTGTGCCCCCTTTCACAGATGAGGAAACTGAGGCATAGAGGAAGGAGCAGCTAACTCTGGGGGGGTGAAGGAAGGTATCCTAGAGGAGGTGGCTTNTATTTCCACTTTTTCTCCATCTATTTGCAGCATCTCATTATTCCTTAGTGTGCCCCCTTTCACAGATGAGGAAACTGAGGCATAGAGGAAGGAGCAGCTAACTCTGGGGGGGTGAAGGAAGGTATCCTAGAGGAGGTGGCTTGGGAGCTCCAGTTACCAGATGGAGAAGAAAGGGAAGGGGCTCTGTGTAGAGAGGACAGGGCTCCAGATGCCCCTCTCCCCTGACCTTTATAGCTTTATAGCTTCTGGTGAAGTTCATACAGTGATTTTTTTAAGTCTGAATCCCAGGGTGTGATTCCACTCACCTTCTTTGGCTAGAACTCAGCCCAAGGACACACCAAACGATGAGAGAGGCCAGAGAAACAGCCTGCATGCTCAGGAGGAGAGGGAAACCAGTTCGGCAAATGACAAGCCAGTGTTTGTCACTTCAGATCAACTCCTGGCACTTAGGAATCACAGAACCTGAGAATCATAGACCCATAGCATGTTAGGACTATCACTTTAGAGAATCTTAAAAATATGAAATCAGGGGCCTCCCTGGTGGCTGGTGGTAAGGAATCTACCTGCCAGTGCAAGAGCCAGGGGCTCCATCCTTGGTTTGGGCAGGACCCCACGTGCCATGGAGCAACTAGGCTCATGTACCACAAGCATCGAGCCTGTGCCCTGGAGCCCAAGAGCCACACTGTGGAGCCTGCACGTCACAGCTGCGGAAGCCTGTGCACCCTAGAGCCTGCGCTCCACAGCAGGAGAGGCCACCACAGTGAGTAGCCCCCACACGCGACTCGGGAGAAGTCCCCGCAGCAGCGAGGACCCAGCACAGCCGAAAATAGTAAATAACAAAATTATTTTTAAAAATGTGACGTCATAGAACTTCCAAGTCCTATAGTCAAAGAATTTTGAAAGAACACAATCCTGGACTCTGAGGAGTTGGTCATAGACTCATCCACCTCATCCATCAGATTATAAATTATGTGAGAAGCATTTCCCACAACTGCATATCCCCTCAGCATGCATGCTTAGATGCTCAGTCATGTCCGACTCTGTGTGACCTCAAGGACTGTACCCCACCAGGCTCCTCTGTCCACGGGATTCTCCAGGCAAGAATATTGGAGTGGGTTGCCATGACCTCCTCCAGGTGATCCTCCCAAGCCAGGGATCGAACCCTCCTCTTTTATGTGCTCTGAATTGGCAGGCAGGCTCTTTACCAATGGCCACCTGGGAAGCCCCCATTTCCTCAGCACCACCACGTTAATCACAAAATAGAAACACTCACAGTGGTAGCAGAGAGGGATGTGGTGCCTCCTATGTGCAAGACACTATACTAAGCACTTTGAATATTTAACTTCTCACAACAACCCTAGGAAGTGGAACTCATTATCCCAATTGACAGATGAGAAAATTGAGGCAGAGAGATTAAGAAATTACCCTGGAGTCAGACAGCTAGTAAGCACTCAATAAACATTATTGATGTATAAATGTTGAACTCATATGAATTGCTATACAAATGTCACTGTTTTCCTTTCCTGTTATCTCTCAATTGTAAAGGAGAAGGACAGTGAGTTGTCAGTGCATAACCAAGCATATAAAAGAGACCCACTGATGGAGAACAACTCACTTTGTCACTTGCTCCCTAAACTTCTGAAACAAATTCCCCATCACGGTGGGGAAACTGGCAGGGCCTCATTAATTTCTGGGAGGGGGTTTGAAGTCAGTTTGAAGCACGAGCTATGGAAGGGCTTATCCACCCGCTCACTGAGGCTCCATCTAATTAACAATAAACCAGACGCCGACACAATCCGCTTCTACATCTGTAACACGCTGACAATCTAAAAATGCCAGCCTCCTCCTTGTGTGTCAGCTAAATGTCACTGGCGACATTTGATGCAATTCAGAGATGAAAGTAAATCCAATATTATCACTGACTAAATAACCACAGGCCCAATCACAGGGCCCCAGGCCCCAGAGCAGGATGGGGAGAGGAGGCAGGGCAGCAGGAAGGAGGGGGAGATGGCGCCCTCCGAGATGAAGCAGCCCCCAGCTGCCTACTGGCAGTAAAATCCAGCTTGCTGACCTGCTTTGCTTAGGAAGATCAGAACTTAAAACTCCCAAAGCCACCTAATTGGCCACTAGGGCTGTTTGCCCTCCTAAGCCTCAACTTCTTCACCTGTTAAGATAGCAGAACAAAGCATTGCCTCTGGCGAAAGACTGATGCTGCTCCGATGTTCACCAGTTCATTCAGTCAACCATTGGTACTATGTGACAGGTACTGGTCTAGATGCTGGGGACGCAGCAGTCTTTTCACCAGTGGTCCTCTCTGCTTGACTGTAAGCATCATGAAGGTAAGCACCAGCTCACCTTTGTAGCCCAGTTCCAGCCCACACAGACACTCAGTAAATGTGTGTGGTGTGGAATGAATGAATGAGTCTACTTGTTCCCACTCAACTGGGAGCTTCTTGGGAGGCTGCATAGTACTCAAGGGCGGCATTAGGTATCACTTGTCCCCTCATCAGTTCCCAGCAGAGTGAGGACCACCTTGATGCAAGTTCCCACTTCCCACCACAGGGCCCACTCCTCAGTGGCACCCAGGATAAAAAGTTACCACCACCCGCGATGGACATTGCTGCCTCCTGGTGTTACCCTGAGAAGGACACAAGATCGCTTACACAGTGCTCCAGCCACAGGGCCAGCGCCTGAATCTAGTCACGAGGAAACAGACCCAGAAGGAGAAGCTGAAAAAGGAGCAGGAGGGGATGGGCAGGCTGCACCTTCAAAAACGCCGTTGTCATAAAAGACAAATAAATGCCAAGAAACGGATCCAGTTCTGGTCCAGTTATAGGAAATTAAAAAGATCTGACAACTAAGGACAATGTCTGACCATAAACTACAGGGAGAGATGTTGTAAAGGACATTACAGGGTCAGTCAACAAAACTGAAATACCATCAGCATCAATGAAAGTGTTAAGAGTAGTTTCTTTGCTGCCATAACAAATTATCACAAATTTAGTGGCTTAAAACAGTGCAAATTTATTTAGGACATGGCCATTTTTAAGGGCCACTTTTCTGCCAACTCAGTCAATATTTGAAATAAGTATTGTATTAATGATAAATTTACAGAAGTTGATAACTGTTTATCAATTACGCTTATGTAAAAAGATACGCTTCTCCTTTAAAAATATGCTCTAAAATATTTAGAGGCTAAGGATTGCGATGTATGCAACTTACTGGCAGATGGTTCAGGAGTAATAAATAATATACAGGGGGAGGGGAAATAATAAAGCAAATGTGATGATTTACAACTGGTGATTTAGGATAAAAAGCATATGGTATTCTTTTGATTATACTTGAAAATTTCTGTAAATGTGAAATAATTTCCAAATTAAGTGTGTGTGTGTGTTCTGGATTCTCAATAATTGAGATTGCCAAAGAGCTGCGATAAGAGGTTTCCTGTGTCTTAGTTCCATCTCACCAAGTAGACGGAGCTCCTCAGAGGCTCCTCATTGTAGAGAGAAGAAAACCCTAGGTCTTCAATATAGCATTCAAGCTCCTTCACGGCCTTCAGCCTCCTTTTCTGATCACATCTTCCATCTCCCATCTATTCCTTTATCCATACCCAATTACTCATCATTCCTCAAAACTGTAGTATAACAATTTATCCATTTATTAAGCAACTAGTGTGTACTGGGTCCAACTCATGGCATTTCACTTAATCCTCAAACAACCATTCAAGTTAGGTACCAATATTTTCTCTTACAAATGGCAAATCATAGGCTCAGAGAGGCTAAGTCACTTAAGGTCATACAGCTAGGGCTAGAGTTTAAATCATGTCTCTCTGATTCTAAAACCAGCCTCTTTCTCACATACTACACCACCCACCCTCCAAGTACTAATTCAATAATCATTTCCTAAGTACCCAGACAGTGCTGGGTGCTATGACAGACTCTGAAGATACAAATGCAATCAACTCCACTCCCAACCACTCAGTTCAGTTCAGTTCAGTCGCTCAGTCACGTCCAACTCTTTGTGACCCCATGGACTGCAGCGCACCAGGCTTCCCTGTCCATCACCAACTCCTGGAGCTTACTCAAACTCATGTCCATCGAGTCAGTGATGCCATCCAACCATCTCATCCTCTGTCATCCCGTTCTCTTCCCACCTTCAATCTTTCCCAGCATCAGGGTCTTTTCCCATGAGTCAGTTCTTCACATCAGGTGGCCAAAGTATTGGAGTTTCAGCTTCAGCATCAGTCCTTCCAATGAGTATTCAGGACTGATCTGCTTTAGGATGGACTGGTTGGATCTCTTTGCAGTCCAAGAGACTCTCGAGAGTCTTCTCCAACACCACAGTTCAAAAGCATCAATTTTTCGGCACTCATTATTGTTTTTAACAGCTTTATTATTTACTTACTTTTGGCTGCACGGGGTCTTTGTTGCTGCATGCAGGTTTTGTCTAGTTGCAGAGAGCAGGGGCTATTCTGTGGCTGCAGTGCCATGCTTCTCTTTGCGATGGCTCCTCTTGTTGTGAAGCATGGGCTCTGGGGCATGCACAGCCTTCAGTAGTCGTGGCTCCTGGGCTCAGGAGTCACGGTTCTCGGGCTCTAGAGCACTGGCTCAATAATTGTGGCTCACAGGATTAGTTGCTCCGCAGCATCTGGGATCTTCCTGAACCAGGGATCGAACCCATGTCTCCTGCCCTGGCAGATGGATTCTTTACCACTGAGCCACGAAGGAAGCCCAGCCCCCAGGAATGTATGATTTAGCCAGGCAGCCAGGGCCAGAACCAAGGCTGGAGTTAGGTAGCAGTCAGGGCCAATCAGTTTCCAGAGCTTCATCCAGAGGGCTACGACTCGAACCATAGTGGTCATGCAGGTAGAGGAGGACATCTACTGCCCACTCTCAGCTGGTAGATCAAGCCTGGTGCTTGCTTCAGCGCTGTTTTCTGGGTGAAGAGTCGAGGGTCCTTTTAATCAATAGTCAAGTCTCTGCTACCCTCTAGTGGCAAATGTGGAGATGACCGGAGGGGAGGCTTAACCGAAAAGACAGGGGAAATCTACAATAACTGAGCTTTGGGAACTCCGTGCCTGTCCGTTTGGTCAAGACTCTGCCCTTCCACTGCTGGGGGCCCAGGTTTGATCCCTGATTGGGGAGCTAAGATCTCGCAAGGTGCATGGCACAGCGAAAACACACACACACACACACACACACACAATTAACTGAGCCTCTGCTTAGCTGGGGTCTGCGAGCTGATTCCCAGGCTTGTCAGCAGAGGCCTGGTGAAACACGGTTCAGTCTGCTTCATCAGCAGACGAGGCCAGCTTTTCTCAGATCATATATCAAGCCCCCAAGTTAACACCAGACACAGCCTCCGCAAAGACTGACGAAGGTCACAGCCTGAGCCTGGCCTTATCCAGAGGCTGCCTTCCGACCCTAATTAGAGACTACAGTCACCCTCAGGCCTCACCAGACCTCCGCCAGTCCCCTGACCCACTCCCCCACTGTTTAACACCACCATTATTAAAAACTAAATTCTACATATTTACAATTATTTAAGCTGTGTAACAAAACAAAGGTAATACAAAATGTACTGCTTCTGAATTATTACATTTTATTTACTCTTCTCCATGCTCTTGAGGTTATTTAGATCTACTGCATCTGCATGGCCCAAATACTACATAACAGTGAGCTGGGGTGCTTCTCCCCCCATCTCTGTCTCCAGGGACGTCACACTGGTAGCTTGAAATCACCATAGTGAGAGTATTTACACCGCAGAAATCAGTAAACACTACAAAACAGGCTTTAGTTATTGTTTTGCTAATTGTCTAAACCAGAAATTAGCAAACCACAGATAACATGTTATTTTTGTATGGTGACCTGAGAATGAATTTTGCATTTTTTAAATGCTGAAAAAAAAAATAACAAAAGGATAATATACGAGAGACCATAGGAGGCTAAAATATTTACTCTCTGGCTCGTTACAGAAAGAGTTTGCTGAACTATGGTCCAGACCTAGGAAAGTGATGGCGAAAATGTTAATACTGCAGATTATTAACATGTCAGGTCTTTAGCTGTTACACTGTAAATCCATAAAATATCGAGGAGATATTTTTCCAGTTTCGAAAGCTATTATCTAATGCAGAAAAAAAAAAATCATTGACATCATTGACAAACAGGTGAAATTCCAAAATGTGTAGTACTGAAGCTGAAAGAGGTTTAAATTTAATTTCAATAATTTCTATGAGGTTTAGGCAATAATTTCACAGAAGAACATACATCTGATTTATTGACTAAATTTAAGTGGGAAAGAGCATATTGGAATGCACCTCTCTTTGTCAAATAATGGTTGAATCACAACCATCAGTTAGCCACACNAATAATTTCTATGAGGTTTAGGCAATAATTTCACAGAAGAACATACATCTGATTTATTGACTAAATTTAAGTGGGAAAGAGCATATTGGAATGCACCTCTCTTTGTCAAATAATGGTTGAATCACAACCATCAGTTAGCCACACATATAAGAATTTGACAAATATCAGTGAAACTATCCTGTGAGAATCAGATAGATAGAATTAACAATAAAGAATATTACATATTTTATTGTTTTAAATTTTTCACTCATAGCAGTAAAAATGTATAATAAAAATATGGATGCATACATATGCATACATTTTTAGACAGCTAGTTGTTAAAATTTTTTCAGCACACCCCTACCCAGCAGTATTCAAATGCCCGTTAACTCTATCCCTCATTTGGCAAAAGGCCAGGTTTGCCCATGTCCACCAACACCCAGCCCCTTCTTTCCATGGACCTTACTGCCATTTTCTCTCTTCTCTTTTTCTAGAACTTTTACCTTTCAGATTTTGGACCTCTGTTTTATTTTTGCTTCCATTTTAGGTTATCTCCTCAGCTTTATCTCATAGCTCCTCAATTGAGTTTTTCATTTACACTCTCAAGTATTTAATATCCAATACTTGTTTCTCCACACCAATCATTCTTTTTATGGCATCCTGTCCTTTAATGGATGCAATAGCTTCTCCTCTCCAAAAATATGCATGATAGTGTGTTGAATATTTTTAAGTGTTTATCTCCATATACAATCTGTTTCTGCCAAGTAGCCGTTATCCATTTGTTTGTTTGCTTTATTTTGTCTTATCACTATCTTTTCTACTAGACACCATCCTTGGCTCTCTGGTGATCCTTTGTTGTCTTTATTTGAAGCATTACTAAAAGAATAAAGAGTCCTTGAAGAAATGTCTGATTCCTGAACTAGAGCAGAGAGAGCAGATGAGGCCAGAGCATCTCTGTGACTGCTGTGCTCGAAGAATGACATACTGATGGACACATGAGCCAGCCTGAAGGAGCTCCTGCAAGATAAATCTGGTATATAATGAGCAGATATATTAAGTAACTATGTAGACTGAGAGATTTCAGTGGTAACAGATTGTAACTCATTGCTTGAAATAAAATCCATTTCAATTGAAATGATATCCATAGCCATTGAAATAAAGTCCACATTGATGTAACTTTATAAATAAATATATGGTAATTAAGGAAGCACTTCCTTATCCCAGAAAACCAAATAATAAATATAAAAGGAATGATGGAATTAGAAAATTGCCACCAGATAGCATCATGATCGGAGAAAGCAATGGCACCCCACTCCAGTACTCTTGCCTGGAAAATCCCGTGGACAGAGGAGCCTGGTGGGCTGCAGTCCATGGGGTCGCTGAGGGTCAGACATGACTGAGCGACTTCACTTTCACTTNGTTGCTGGTAGTCCTTGTCCCTTTCTCCAGCCGGGTATGTTGCCCCCTGTTTTTGTCTCGTTTTTTTTTTGCTGTGGAATTGCCCCCTCCTCTTTCATCCCTCCCACCCCACACACAGGGTCTTTGAGGAGTTGCTAAATGGAGCCAGGCACTAACTAGCGCAAGGCGCCTTCCTGGAAGAGGCACGGGCCCAGAAACGAAGGGGGCGAATCCCCAGAGGAGAGGTGACCCTTAGGTGTAGTCAGCAGGCCTGGCCAGAGTGAAAGGAACGGAATGAGACAGGCCGAGGCCCCAGGCGGGCGCACGAGTGCCACAGTGAGGGTAGACAGAGCGGGGGCGGCCCCCGGGGCCAGTGCCCAAGGGACGGATTCCCTCCGTTCCACAGGGCCCAGGCGCGCTCTGCCTCTGGCCCAACTTGGCCCCTTCCCGGCCCTGGGGCAGTCTCGGGGACACTCGAGGCCAGCCCTGAGTGCAAGGCCCCAGAGCGTGAGGTTTTCCCTGGAGGAACTGCTGGCCAGAGCCTCCAGCGCCTAGGGAAGGGGCCCTGCCCACCTGAGTCAGCGTCGGGCCGCTCGGGGTGGAGGCCGTCTTCTGGGCGAGCCTGGCAGCACGCCTAGGCCGGGTTCTGAGTGAGATCCCAGGTTGAAGGGCCCATTGGATAGAAGACTTTGTTTTTCATCTTCGTGCCCTGAATTCTGCCCTCTTCTTGAACGAGGACCCCAAAGCTGCTTAGGCCCAACTTCTCAGTCAGGCCTGCTAAGTAACTTGCGTGTTTTGCTATTTGGTTCCAAATCCTGCCTCCCAGGGTGATCCCTCGTTCTTTCTGAAAGCTGCCTGAGGGCCATGGTGTCTACTTTCAGCAGACTTCTGAGACCTTTGGGGCCTGCCCATTCTGTGGTGTCAGCCAGAGCTTGGAGGATGTCGCGTTCCTTGTCTGTGCACAGGGAGGATGGAGGTGGGAGGCAGAGCGTGGTTCTGGCCAGATCGTGTTTAGTTGGCCCAGAAGGACAGCCGTTCATCAGCCTCCCACCTTGTTGGTGAGATCTGTGTCCAGGTTACATGGGCCTGGTCGGAGCCGTGGAGGGGGCCCTTCATGGTCGCACCTGCACCCCTGCCTCTGCTTCAGCCTTCAAAGAAGCCACCGGGCGCAGGGCCCTGGTCCAAGGAACATTTCCTGCTGAGGACTCTTCTTCCTGCACCCGCTCCTCATTCTGTCCCTCATCCCTGCTGTGGGAACTGTGTCTCAACATGGAAGAGGCAGAGGGGTGAGAGAAGGACTGTGTCCTTGGCATCCTGAGAGTTGAGTGGTTTTGTCAGAAAGGGGAACGTGTGGCTTGTAGAGCAGGGGAATCAAAGAACACGCCCCAGCGTTTTCTGCTCGTTTGGGACCCAGACAGGCGGAACCTTCTCTTTGAGTGTCCTGGAGACCTCGCTTGGAACTAACCCTTTGCAGCTGCCCTGGCGAGTCCTCTCCTGTGAAGGCAAAGTGGCTGATACCCAGCTGGGCCCTCTCCCCAGCAGGGACCTCTCCCCAGCGGGGAGACCCTACATCTCTTGTCCTCCATCTGAGCTGAAGCTGGATCAGGAGGACTTGACTTAGAGGTGAAAGTCTTGTTGACCGTGAGACTTCTGGCTCTGCAGATAGGCTGTGTAGCATTTGAAGTAAACTGAAAATCACTCAATCGTGTCTGACTCTCTGCGACCCCATGGACCATAGCCTTCCAGGCTCCTCTGTCCAAGGAATTCTCCAGGCCAGAATACTGGAGTGGGTCACCCAGCTGTTCCTTTCTCCAGGGGATCTTTCCGACCCAGGAATTGAACCCACGTCTCTCATTTCAGGCGGATTCTTTACCATCTGAGCCACCAGGGGAACCAAAAATAATGGTAATCATGGTGGTTCTTTATGAAGCATTGGCTAAGGCATTTTACCTGTTCTTTGGAAGGACTGATGCTAAAGCTGAAACTCCAGTACTTTGGCCACCTCATGCGAAGAGTTGACTCATTGGAAAAGACTCTGATGCTGGGAGGGATTGGGGGCAGGAGGAAAAGGGGACGACCGAGGATGAGATGGCTGGATGGCATCACTGACTCGATGGACGTGAGTCTGGTTGAACTCCGGGAGTTGGTGATGGACAGGGAGGCCTGGTGTGCTGTGGTTCATGGGGTCGCAAAGAGTTGGACACGAGTGAGCGACTGGACTGAACTGAACTGAAGGCATTTTACATGTTTTCTGTCACTTAATGAATGTGAAATAGGACTGTTTTATCACCACTCTACAGATAGGAAAATAATGCTCGTAAACGGGGGGAGCCTGACCTAGACCCTTGGCCTGTGGGATGGAGCTCCTCGGCACCCACTAGACCATCTACTGGGACCCGCACGTGGGAGCATGTCGATCATCTTTTAGGATTTTTTCCTGCTTTGTAGTAATGTCATCTTCCTCTTAAGGATGTTGTTGATAGTAAAATTAACATGTGTTGAGTAAGAGGCAGATTTGGGACCTGGACCCTGGCAGTCTCTCTCTCCACCTGTCCTCTTAGTCACGCCTTTCTATCCCAGTATGGAGGGTGTTTGTTGCCATTCCGTGAAGATACTGTGCCGCTGAGCCTGGGAGTGAGGAGTGGGGAGAGGGTGCTGGCCCGCTGTGCCGCACAGAGCAGCCCCAGGGCTGAGAAGCATGGAGGCAGAGGGGCCGAGCTCAGGATGGGCAGTCGGACGCCCAGATTAGCTTCAGGGAGCAAAGGACCCAGACCCTCAGGTCGACACTAAATTCTCATTCCAAACTCTGAGGACTTCGTGACTGCCAGACTCCTGCTGCCTTTGGCTCATATCCTCAGAAAATAGGGGCGTGACCAGAAACTTAGGAGATGAATTAGAGGTTGCCAAGGAAACTTTTCCACCCATCTTCCTCTCTGGGAAGTGGGGGCAGAGGGAGGGTTTTTCTTGTTCGTGGCCCCTTAGGGCTGAAAAGCAGCTGGTTGGGGAAGCATGCTCCTTGCCGAGGAACCCTGGACAGTTCCTTGGGTGGTAACAAATCATTTCTTTGTGGGTTTTGAGGGTTTCACCGAGAGCTAGAAAGCACTGTGAAAGAAAGAACTTTGAGGCACACTTCTTTGGTCCCACTGCTTGAAGACTGTATCCTTGAAGCTTCCAGGGCAGCTCTGAACGGCTCTGGGACAGGGCTCTGGCTGCCCTTGACCTGCATAGCGCTGGAGTGGTGGCATCGGGTTCTCTGAAGAGGCAGATCAGGGCTCTTGACCAGCATTAGACAGACTCTTAACAGTTAGATTGAGATGTAACTCACATCCCATACAGTTCACCCTTTAAAGTGTACGCTTAAGGGGATTTTAGTAAATTCAAGGAGCTGTGTATCCATCACCACAGTCAGCATTTCATTAGAATTTTTTCATTACTGCAGAAAGAAACCTCAGCCCATAGCTGTCGTCCCTAAGGCCCCTTCCCTTAGGGGAGTCCCCTCAGCCCTAGACTCATCTCTTTTTTCTGTCTTTCTGGCTTTGCCTACTCCAGAGTGGGCATTTCATATAAAGGGAATGGCACAGCCTGCAGCCCTTCGTGGCCTGCCTTGTTCACTTAGCATAACATTTTCAAGGTTCATCCCTGGTGTAGCATATGTTGGTGCTCCTTTTTCTTTCTTTAATTGCCCATGAATATTCCACCGTGTGGATTATTTCACAGTTTGTATGTCCATTTGTCAGTTGATGGGCATTTGCGTTGTTTCCACTGGCGATTGTGAATGTGGGATATTATGAACGTCCACGGGTGTACAGGTTGTTCTTGGGTGTGTAGCTAGGAGTAAGATCACTTGGAACTCTACATTTAGCCCTCTGAGGACCATACAGGTCTTCATAGAGATGGATGTTTTCATCTGGACCATGCCTTTTTTGTGTTAGGTATATTTGCCTGTTGGTGCCAATTGTCATTTCTGCTTCCTCACACCCTTATTTGAGTTAGGGGATATCTAAGGAGGGCCTTGCTCAGATCATCATTCCATGTTTTCATTGCACAAGTGTTCATTGAGCATCTACCCTAATCCAGTCTACCTAGGTGCTGGGTTGTATCAGTGGATACATGATACGTGCCCGCCCTCGTGAGCTTCCATTCTTACGAGATAGACAATAAATCAACACAAAGTCTTACACAGTAAAGACAAATGTAAAGCCCTAGGTGCTGACTGCTTTGCAGTAATTTTGACCGCATTGCCCCTGCGAGTGTTCAGTGTTGGCCTGATTGAAGTGTGAGCAGGCCACAGGGAGGGCAGTAGGCGGCACTCCCCTACACGAGGAGGAGAACTGTTGGGCTGTTCACGGGGGACGTATTGCAGAGAGTGGAGCCGGGGATGGGATGGCTCGTTGTCGGATGTTGACACTGGACCCCAGGCCGTGCTCTTTTGGAGTGGAGCGGGGCTCGCTTTCCCTCTCCTCTTACTCCCCTGCCTTATGACTTGCTCTCTGCATGCCTCCCTGTCCCCCTACCCCAGCCTCTTACAATTTTTTGCAGAGAGCTAAGGGCCAGGGCATGGGGAGCTGAAGGGTGGCACCCTTCAAGGTGTGCATGTTTCTACCCGGCAGCCCCCCTTGGGACACCTCGATAAGCCCAGCAGTAAGTCCAATATGCTGCGGGGCCGCAACTCAGCCACCTCTGCTGACGAGCAGCCCCACATCGGCAACTACCGGCTCCTCAAGACCATCGGCAAGGGTAACTTCGCCAAGGTGAAGCTGGCTCGGCATATCCTGACTGGGAAAGAGGTGAGGCTGGATCTGGGGACACGGCAGCATCTCCCACTGTTGATATCCCAGCAGTAAAGCTAGGGCTACTCCCCAAGGCAGCTTTCCGTTTATCAGGCAGAAATGAGATCTGAAGAGAGAGGGATGCTCAGAGGGATAGGGTCAGAAGAAGGCGGAAATATGAAGGGAGAAGCAGATTTGAATCTTGATCTTAACATGGTCTAAGAGATAATCTTGGGCTTTTTTGTCTCTTGTGCAGGTAGCTGTAAAGATCATTGACAAGACTCAGCTGAATTCCTCCAGCCTCCAGAAAGTAAGCTCACAGTACATCCTGTCCCTTTCTAAACCTTTGTCAGGAGTCACTCATCTGCTGATCCCATTTGGACCTCCTCCTGAACCCCTGGACTTCCCAGGTGGCACAGTATAGGAAATTCAGATTCAGTCTCTGGGTCGGGAAGATCCCCTGGAGGAGGAAATGGCAACCCACTCCAGTGTTCTTGCCTGGGAAGTACCATGACAGAGGAGCCTGGCGGGCTATGGTCTGTGGGGTCCCAGAGTCAGATATTATCGAGCACACACAGACACGTGACCCCTGGTTCAGACTCTCCAGTTATTTCATTGTCCCCACTATCCCTCTCCATGGCTCTGCTATCTTCAGGGTTTGGTTGGATCCTCTGTGCTGACTTCTGCTTGGGCTTCCTAACCTCAGACACTGGCTCGATGGAAGTCTTTCTGCCCTTTCCCAGCCCCTCGGCCTACCTGTCTGACCTACTTCCTGCATCTTGTTATTTTCTGGCTTGTGACCAGCCTGTATGCAAAAACGCATGTATACAGCTATTACTCGAAACATAAGCAATTGCTTTAACATCTGGTCCAGGGGAGTGGCTCTAAGAAGTACAGGGATAAGAGAAGGCAGAGAACCTGCCCCTGGATTCTGGGCCAGCTCCATTTCAGAGAATGGGGATGGAGGGCTGGGGTTTTTAGAAACTGAACTCCAGTTTCAAGCCTCTGATAATACGTGCAGATTAAGGACAGGTACTCCCAGTTTTCCTTCTCACTTTTAGGCTCCTGATTAACAGTTGCAAAGTGATTTGCATGTAGTCTTTGCAAGGTGAGACTTTTGCTTCCCTTGACTTACAGTGGAAACTGAAGTCTTTCTAGCTGGTCAAGGAACCCTCCAGGTGGTACCACATATGTAGGAGTGAGGAAAGAAGGCTTTCATTTGCAGAGGAGGGACAGCTTACCAGTGACTGTTGGTGTAGAGCTGGAAACAGCCCTCTCCCCCAGCCCTGGGCTCAGGCAGTTTAGGGAAAGGAAGAAGTCTCCCATTGGGCTCCCAGAAAGCGGCCCCTTTTCAGGTCAGTCAGATTAGCTCATTCTCCAGATCACCCTGGCTCAGATTTTCTGACCTTGATTAACCCAGATCTTTTGATCTCATGGCAGATTGAGCTTTCCTTTTCATGAGCACATTGTGTTACTTGGGTTAGGAGAGGGTATAACCTCATGCTAACAGAGCCAACTACAGCGAGATTGGGAAGCTTGGGGCTCGGGGTTGGGAGCTGTTATGAGAGAGACACAGAATTAGTGTGGGCTGAGGCGCGCTGACGGCCAAAACCAAGGGGTTCCCCCTTTCTTCGTTACCCCTGGGATCCCCTCACGATTCTTTGAGTCAGAGGAAATGTGGCTATCATCACCAGGGCTTCCCTGCTGGGAGCTTTCCGGAAGGAAGGGAAAGAGGGCTACTCTGGACACGTTGGCTCAGACCCCGCAGAGCAGAAGCCAGCCTGGTGTGGGCCATCCGGGCTTTGGAGCATCTCGGGCTGCCAGCGTCAGCTCGGCTGTCCTGTTTCCCACTTGTCTCCTCTCCCTGCCTCTTCCTGACTGGCTGGAAGACATCAGCACCAGACAGATGTCCCTTCTCACCCACTCCGTGGCCAAGGCCAGACTGACTCTGGCCAAATCACTCTGTTTAAGTTTGATCCCAGCAGCAATCCCTAAACGACACACCTTGAAGAAGCTGGCCTCTTTGGGGCTCTAACCAAGCTCAGAAAAGTCCACGCTCTCCTAGGAGGGCGCTCTGCAGGCCCAGCGAGTGCCCACAGGGGAGGGGCCCTGGCAGCTGCCTTCAGGCCCCATTTCAGTGTTGCTCCCCACTCCTGCACTGAGGTGGGGCCCAGGACTTCTTGCCTCTTTATCCACTGTATTTCCTGGCCCAGGGAAGAAAGCAAGGAAAAACCTGGGCTCTAACAGGAAAGGGGAGTGAGGGTCAGAATCAGGTTTTTAAGAGTTGGAAAACCTGTCTCCCATTTCCTTTCCAGCTCAGGAAAGCTCTGGGACTTCATTAAAGGGGAAAAAAAAGATAGGTTCCCTTTCTCCGCATAAAATGTAGCCTAAATTAGGTCTCCATACCTCCCCTCAAAAAACAAAAACACAAAACAGTTCTGCTCCTTGTGCAAGTGGGAAGGCTTAGAAGTTACCAAAACCCCACCCCCAATTTTCTGGCCCCCGCAGAGGGGATGGGGTTCATTTCTGTCATTTTTCTTTATGGAAATGTATGGTTTAGAGTCCCTGATTTTGTTTCACAAAGAGAGCGTGAGTGTGTGTAGGTGGATTTGATTAAAATTGGCATCAGCTATATATAGGAGTGGCTTCTTCTGTCACCACCCTGAGGCCCAGGAGAGAAAGGCGCACCCACGAGTGCCAAGCCCTCTGACTTCTGTAAGTAAGAAGACAGTAGAGTCCCCCTTCAGAGCTCCCTGCCCCTTCACACAGACCACACTGGAATCTGCTTTGTCTGTGAACTGTAGAAGCAGCTCAGGTTCTAAATATTCATGTCCATGGGCTCACACTCCCTCCTTGGGAGGCACCCAGCCAAAACTGTCTGCTGCTGGGGGGCTGGATCTGAGTAGACAGTGCCTGAGGGCACAGCTGGCTCGTCCGGATGCTGCCCCTGAGGGTGCAGGTCAGGAGAGCCTGCTGGCCTCGCGCTGACCCTTCTTGCTCTCCTGCCCCCTCGGGTCCTTCTCAGCCCCTGGGAACAGATGTGGAAGAGGTGGACTGCCAAACTTTCTTCATCCTGCCTCTTTGCTCTTTTGGGAAAAGCATCCTAGAGATGGATCTGTTTGGAGGGGACCTGAGGGGAGCAAGCTGAGCAGGCATGACCCCTGCTGCTCTTTTATTTTCCAGCTGTTCCGTGAAGTAAGAATAATGAAGGTTCTGAACCATCCCAACATAGGTGAGGACCGTCATTGTTCCTCTCCCTCCCCCACTGCGTGACTCCAGTTCCCACACATAGTCCTCCTCCGTAATCCTCCCGGAGGCTTGGTGCCGGCCGGAGTCCGGAGTCTTCCAGGACACCTCTGGGGAGGCCCAGCTCAGTCCGGCTCTGCCCCTGGCGCTCAGGGCTGTCCTTGGCAGTGTGGCTGCCACGAGGGGAGCTTGTCCTTGGGAGAGCAGGAATGGGAGGGGAGGAAGCATTTGTTCTGAGGATGCCCCTGTGCATGTCGGGGTTGACCTGTGACCCCCTGCTGCTGCTCTGACTCCAAGCTCGGCCCTTGCTCTTGCAGTTAAGTTATTCGAAGTGATCGAGACGGAGAAGACGCTCTACCTGGTCATGGAGTACGCCAGTGGAGGTAGGTGTGGAACTGCCTCTTGCTGCGGTGCCTCCACCTTCCCCGGCTCCAGCCAGCTCTGATGTAGACCCCACTCCTGTCACTTGCAGGAGAGGTGTTTGACTACCTAGTGGCTCATGGCAGGATGAAAGAAAAAGAGGCTCGAGCCAAATTCCGCCAGGTGGGTGTGACTCCCTCCCTGGGCTGTGGGCCCAACCTCTGCTCTGGGCGGTTGGCATGCAGGGAGTAGTTGCCCATCTCTCAGCAGCCTCGGAGGGTCCTTTGGGTTCTGCTTATCAGTGGGGCAGGTTGGAAGTTGGTCACAGGGTCGCCGCTCCACCAGCCCGTGTGGCCGCCTCTGGGCTGACCCCTCTTCCTTCCTTTCAGATAGTGTCTGCTGTGCAGTACTGCCACCAGAAGTTCATTGTTCATAGAGACCTAAAGGTAAGGCACGCTCTGGCCTCCTGTGTCTGAGTCAGGGCTGGGCCGTTCACCTCTGTGAACAGTGACAGAACCGTGACATCCTGATGTTCAGGGAAGCTCTAGCCTGTGATTCTTTTGGAGATGATGAGGAAAAGCTGCTTCTGACACAGGCCTGTGTGCCTGGACTTAGGCTCCCATCCCCGCCAGCGAGTAGAGCGCCTCTGCCACTCCACCTCTTCGGTGCTGCCAGGCCTGGCAGCCAGCCGAGGAAACAGGGTTGACTGTCCCACAGCTGCTTTGCAGATGTGAGCACTCCCATCTCTGTCCCTCAGATGTTCGTGTGTGAGAGACTGCCTCTGGGTCTTCCCGGCCCGCGTCCTCGCAGGTGACCACGATTAACCCAGGCCTGACAGGGACGCTTTCCACAGCTCACAGCCCTCAGCCTTCAGATCCCAGCCCTCATACAGCTGCCTGTGTGAGGAGCGGCCTTGGCCACCCTCCTCCAACCCAGCCCAGCGTCGTCACACATATTGGAGGCCGCCCTGGAGTTGGTGGGAACAGTACTCAGATTGAAGATGACTTCCTGTTTTTTCCTTCCGTTCCCCTCCGCTCCTTCCTGTCTGGTGCCTTGGTGTGGTCCACTTGGTTCCCTGACATTTTCCTTCTTACCTCCCAGGCAGAAAACCTGCTCTTGGATGCTGATATGAACATCAAGATCGCAGACTTTGGCTTCAGCAATGAGTTCACCTTTGGGAACAAGCTGGATACCTTCTGTGGCAGTCCTCCTTACGCTGCTCCAGAGCTCTTCCAGGGCAAAAAGTACGACGGACCCGAGGTGGATGTATGGAGCCTGGGAGTTATCCTGTACACACTGGTCAGCGGATCCCTGCCTTTTGATGGACAGAACCTCAAGGTGGAGTGAAGTGCAGGCTTAGAGCATTTGAATTTTCATCTCTTGGCCGCTGGTCTTGTCCCCGACCTCTCACCTTCACTGCTTTTCTACATTTTTCCTGAGCCAGAGCTTCAAAGGGCTTACAAAAGGTAGCAGCTATTAAAAGGCATTATATACCCAGCATCATAATCTCAGTTCTTCTCTTGAGAGCTGGGATAAATTGTATGTTTGTTTACTTCTCCAAGGCACTCAGGATTGCAAGCCTCGGGCTCCTCAAGCCCGAGGGCGTGGGGTGTCTGACAGCACCGCCTCTCTAGTGAGGGGCCTTGTCCCAGGCCCTCTGCCTCCTATCATATTTCGTTTCTATCTGCCTGGACAATCAGACTATCAGGAGCCTGGATGTTAAGTTAGGTTTCTTAAACCCTTGTCCTTGGGTGATTTAAATTTCCCTCCTACAGGAGCTGCGGGAGCGGGTACTGAGGGGGAAATACCGTATTCCGTTCTACATGTCCACAGACTGTGAAAACCTGCTCAAGAAATTTCTCATTCTCAATCCCAGCAAGAGAGGCACTTTAGAGGTGAGCAGCCTGAGACTGTCTGGCCAGGTCCTGGGTCCCAAGGAAACCTCCAGGCTGAGTTCTCCCTCTCTGCCCTTCTCCTTCCCTTTGCTCCCCAGCAAATCATGAAAGATCGGTGGATGAATGTGGGTCACGAAGATGATGAATTAAAGCCTTATGTGGAGCCACTCCCTGACTACAAGGACCCCCGGCGGACAGGTGAGGCTGTGCTGGGCAGTGAGGTTGAGCCTGCCTAGGACTCAGGACCTGCCTTAATTGTGTGCCCTCCCGTGCAGAGCTGATGGTGTCCATGGGTTACACACGGGAAGAGATCCAGGACTCACTGGTGGGCCAGAGGTACAACGAGGTGATGGCCACCTATCTGCTCCTGGGCTACAAGAGCTCCGAGGTGCGTGCCCCCGCTCCATCCCCTTGTGTGTTGTTCTCTGTCAGCAGCAGCCCCTTGCTTCTAGCGGCTGTTGGGGGCAGACCTCATCTCCGAGTAGCTGTGTGGCTATACTCTCTACTGACTGATTTTAAGCCCCACCGCTGGGGGGCGCTGAGGCCCCTCTGGCCTTTGCTTTCTGTGATCGCCATCAGTGGTTCAATAGGAAAGCTGATGGGGTCGGGCCTGGGTCTGGGTTACCACACGGTGAGTATATCTGGTTCATTCTGTGTTGGTTAGACAGGGTCTTGGTCCATCTGGGTCAGTTCTTTGTTGCCCCTAGGCGTGTTTCCATATGTTTTGTGTCTGTGTCGAGAAGTCTCGGGATTCCTGGGTGCTTTGTGTCACAGGAGCCGTGAGTCTGTGTTGCTTCTGCTCTGTGCTCATGTCTGGGAGTGTGTATCTGGGGGCCTATGCGTCCGTTCCTCGCGTCTGTCCGTCTGGAGGCCTCGTGGTTGTTGCTCTGCTTGTCTGGGTCACCATGTCTGCACCTGAACCCATGGGTCTCTGTGGGAGTCGGGTCCTGCTTAGCATCTGTGTGTCCCACCTGCATGCACGTGTGGCCTCCCTGTCCTCCTGGTGGTGTCAGACTCCTTTTCTTGATTCTTAGCCTGCTCAGGAGGTATTGGGGGATGTCTCTGAGTCTGAATGCTCATTTTTGTATGCGTGCGCACATGCGCACGTCCATGTCCCTCTCTGAGGGCGGGGGTCTTTATGGGGAGGTTGGTGTGTCTTTGGCAGTTTGTCAGGGTCTGCGTTGCTACTTGTTTTTCTCTGTTTATCTAAATGCACTTTGGTCTTGCAGTGGGTACGTCTCACGGGAGCCCAGGTGGATTTGTGTCAGGCAGGAATGTGGTGTGGAGGTGGGATTGTCCACAAGCAGCTCTTCATCCCTCCCTCTTGTGTCCTCGCAGCTGGAGGGCGACACCATCACCCTGAAGCCCCGGCCTTCAGCTGATCTGACCAATAGCAGTGCCCCTTCCCCCTCCCACAAGGTACAGCGCAGCGTCTCCGCCAACCCCAAGCAGCGGCGCTTCAGCGACCAGGGTGAGTACTTCCGAGAGTGGCAGGTGTTGGGCTCACCCCTCTCCGATGGGTGCTGGGGGCTTCAGGTGGCACAGCCGAGTTTCAGTCCTGCTCAGCCCTTACTAGCGTGTCCTTGGGCAGGTCACTGCAGTACACTTCCCTCACCCTGTGAAACAGGGTTGCTGGCCACACAGTAGGAAGCATGCAGCACACAGTGGGTGCTCGGTGTGCCGCCCTTGCCCTTACGCGTTCCCCCCTCCCTCTGGCCCAGCAGCTGGCCCTGCCATCCCAACTTCCAATTCCTACTCTAAGAAGACTCAGAGCAACAACGCAGAAAACAAGCGGCCTGAGGAGGACCGGGAGTCAGGACGGAAGGCCAGCAGCACAGCCAAAGTGCCTGCCAGCCCCCTGCCTGGCCTGGAGAGGAAGAAGACCACCCCCACGCCCTCCACG